>CM039505.1:44841586-44994443 GCA_022432975.1 Begonia masoniana | reverse complement strand
CACCTCCGCGGGGATCTAGATCGCAAAAGCCAGGCTCGACACGAACTGATAATAAAGAGGAGCGATCACCACACCCTAAAAGACTCAAAATTATAGCGAAAAAAGACTTTGATTTTGATTGAGCATTAGCACACATAAGATGGGCCTAGGTCAGTGTAGGGATAGGTAAATAATAGTGAAGATTAATTTTAAACGAGAGTTGCAAGAGATCTAATATATTCAACACCATTTCAAATTCTTATATAAAACCAAATAGAAAACGTCCTCACCTACAACAAGTGGAAATCAATTCCAATTAAAATAATAAGAAAACAGGGAAATCGCCTCCGCCCTACATTGTAGGCGCTCTTATCCTGCCTGAAAGGGAGATGGGCATGGGGATTGGCGTGAGTGACCATTGTAGAAAATTTACACGACTGATGGTAAAGGTGGTTTATCTGGTCATCTAAATCATGATTCACTGGCGTACATGACTAGAAAGGTATTTTTAAAGAAGGTATTTGTCATTCATTTTAAGCAACATGCTCATGAGCAATTTGAAACGACAATCAACAATCATGATTGTAGAAATAAACAACTATATCAAAATAACTATCATAGTGTTTTTACTTTAAAAATTGTCGTGACAAAGAGGGTCACACAAGAACCTCTCAAGTTTTTTTTTTTTTTTTTTTTTTTTTTTTTTTTTTTTCCATAATAGAGTTTTCCAAAGTCCAAAACCTTCAAACCCCTAAATTAATCAATAAAAAGTGTCTAACTACATCCAATACCACCGATATGTCAATTAGAGGCATAGCTACGGTAAACCTATCAATTTCAAACCTAAATCCACGTTTTTAACGAAAACCCTAAACGAACCCTAACCGTTTTAAACTCAAAAACTCGAAACCTAAAACTCCAAAACTATAGATTCTTACCCAGAGAGCAAAGACGGAGTAGAAACGTGAAGGATCGAGTCGTCGGAGGAGGAGTTTCGTCCCTGGAGAGGAGTGGAACGCACGGGAGGAGAAAAGTCGCGCGAGGAGAGGGAGAGAAAAAGAGAATCTAGTGTTGAGGAAAATGGAGGGATTTGTGATTTTATTAAAAATTGGCTTGTCAAATTACCAATTTGCCCTTCTAATTGTTTTCTATTTGTTTTCCTATTTATTTCGTTATTTGATCATCAATTTGGTTTCTCCAAATTTCCTTATTTCACCATAAATTCCAATTTATTGTTAGGGCTCCATTAAAACTTTCTGTTAGCCAAACGGACTCAATTTGACATATTTACAAAAATGCTACTTATATTGGAATAAATAAAATCCTGTAAAGCCAGGTGTTACAATTACTTACCACATTGATTGTGGAATCCGCGATCTTCCTTAATGAGGAGTATTTTTCTCCTATCGCCATGATCAATGAATCTCTAGTAAGTTTCCATTTTCCATCACGAAAGGTGTTGTCAAACCCTTCGTCGTCGAGCTTGCCAGTCGAGACCAAATTCTTGCGGATATCGGGGATGTGCTTCACACCTCTCAAAACCAGGGTGTTGCCGATGTTGGTCTCCAAACGCACGTCTCTCATACCAATGACTTTTGCAACGCCATCATTTCTCATCTGCACACTTCCGAAATCACCTGAAGTGTAGGACGTGAAGAAATTCCTCCACGAAGTGGCATGTATTGAAGCGCCACTATCGATCACCCTACTCGTATCTTGGCAAGCAAGATTTACTACATCACCCTTTTCAGTATTCTTTTCCATTCTTTGGAATTCGAATTCTCCAGAAGTAGCTTTTGATAAAAGCTCTTTATGTGTCCCTTCTTGCCACAATGATAACACTCTAAGTTGGCCGCACAGTTTGCTTCTTCCTCGCTGGCCCGCATCACTAACCTCCGAAATCAGCTTCACTGTCTTTCCAAAGATGGCGTCTCGGATGCTTCTTACATTCACAAACTCACCTTTATCTGCAACACTCTTACTGGAATCTGCCAAAGTGTCCCTTATCAAGATCAACTTCTTTACTTTTTGGGCGGTTTGGGCAGTGAGTACAACCCCTTCGTGACCTCTGTTACCAATCGCTCCGACCAGCCACCGATTGAAGAAATTTTTAGCCTTCTCCAAAGTTACGACTTCCGACTAACGTCTCGTCGTTGCTCTACCGACGCCGACTCAGCTTCAGGCCAACGCTGTGTTTCAGTGATCTCCTCACCCCATCTGGAGTCCTCGGCCTAATGCCTCCTTTCGGCCCAGCTCACAGACCGACTTTTCTTTCAATGGACCCGGCTCGCAGCTTCCACCGAGCCCAACCGGCACATGGCATCCTCGGTCCAACCAGCAGTTCCGGCCCAGGTGCCAAATCTGCAATCGGTTAGGCCATTAGGCCCTCAGATGTTATTTCCTCTCCTCTGCGGCCCAACAGGCCCATCTGTCAGCCCAAGCCCAAGCCCAAGCACAGGCCCACCTCACCTCTTTCTCTCTTGACCAGACCCAAACCCATACCCAATCCGATCCACACCTGACCCACTCTTCTATCTACCCGACCCAACCCCTATTTTACCCCTCCCTCGACTTTTAGCCTTTCTCCCCTGCATCTTCGCCCAACCCGACAAGCCTCCTCCCAACTCCGGTCTCCTCCTCGCCGACCCCCTCTTAGGTTATGGACTCCGGCGCCACCCATCACTTTCTGCAGTCTTCCAATAGGCTCACTCACCCTCAGCATCTTCCGGTTCCTTCTCACGTTGCTACGGCAGAAGGTACCACTCTCCCTCTGTATCTTTCTGGTTCGTATATTCTTCCGGCTTTTGGCCGCTCATTGTCGTTAAATTCTGTTTATCACACTCCTCACTTTTCGCACAATCTTTTGAGTGTCTTTAAATTATGCCAAGACAATTCTGCCTATGATGAATTTCATTCTTCTTATTTTCTTGTTAAGGATCGGCTTTCTCACTGACTCCTCCTCAGTGGTGAACTCCATGATGAACTCTACCGTACTCCCTCCGCCTCTTCTTTTTGTTCTCTTGTTGCTCAGCTTCCAAGTTCTGTCTCCTCCAGCCACCATCTGGCATCGTCGGCTGGGACATCCCTCTCCATGGGTGCTTCAAAAAGTTTTTACTGCTTGTAATCTCAATTATGACAATATTTTGTGTGAAACTTGTACCCCTTGTTAAATGAGTAAATGTCATCAGCTTCTTTATCCAATTTTGCAATCACATGTTCATTTTCCATTCGATGTTGTACATACGAATGTGTGGGGCCCCTCCCCGATTAACTCACACGGGTGCCCGATATTTTGTTCTCTTTATTATCGATTGTACTCGTTTCACTTGGCTTTTTCCACTAAAAATAAAAAGCGAAGTCTACAATATTTTTGTAAACTTTTATCATTTTGTCCTTACTCAATTCTCTCTTAAAATCAAAAGTATCCAATCGGACTGGGTGGTGAATTTCAATCTCTTACCTCTCTGTTTAAATCTCTGGGCATTCAGCATCGTATTTCTTGTCTGTATACCCCAAATCAAAATGGTCGGGTATAACGCAATAACCGTCATGTGGTTGAGACTGGTCTCTCCCTTCTTTTCCATTCTTCAGTTCCTCAACGTTTCTAGTTTTATGCCTTTATCACAGCTACTAGTCTAATCAATTTCCTTCCTACTCCAATCTTAAACCACAAGTCCCCTTTCGAGTGTTTGTTCCACAAACTCCCACCTTACCTCTCCCTTCGTGTTTTTAGCTGTATTTGTTTTCCACTTCTTCATCCCTTCAACCAACACAAGCTTCAACCAAGGTCTCTTGCGTGTGTCAAAGGTCACCGTTGTCTCGAACCCACCTCTCATAAAGTTTATATCTCTTGTCACGTTACTTTCGTCGAGTCTCAATTTTCGTTCTCTTCCTTCTCAAACCCGGTCTCTCAATCCGCACCTTTTCAACTTACTATTCGTACTACCTCTCACCCCCTCTCCACCACTACCTCATCCTCTCCTCCACCCTCCTTACCTCTCATCTTCCTAGCTTCTCCACCCATCCCTACCACCCAACCTTCCCTTAGTCCTACCGCAACTCCCTCTCAACCCATTCTCCCATCTGAACCTATCACTGTAACGCTCCCAAACCCGCCCCGGCTCGGTGCGCTACGTTTACAAACCGATCCCGCGTTTAAAATATCATTTAAACTCATTTTCGTAAATATTTCGACTCAGTTTTCGGGTTTTTCGAACCCTCGAAATTCATTGGAAAACAGGCCCAAAATACGTTTAAAATACGTCGAAAAATGTCGGGTCAAAATATTGTAGAAATAAGGAAAATTTGGAAAAAAACCGAAAAACGGCTCAAATGGGGCGCTGGGTGTCACGGTCCTACTTTCAAGGGACGTGTCGAGACCGTGCGGCACCCAATATTGCACTTGTACTGGGTCAGCCAACGAGCGTGCCAATGGCACCGAGTGCCCACTTTGTTAGAGCGAGCTTGTGTCTAACGAGTAAGCAACGAGCGAGCGAGATTATCCGAAAAGAGCGTCTGGGGCAGCAAATTACATCGGTGGGTAAGGGGGTCTACGTGCAGTCATGCCTCTCCCCCTAAAGAGCAATCCGGACCATCTCCACTATAGCAGGAGTAGACATGCTATGTGGGCGAGGAGTCACTTGCCAAAATTGGAAAGAAAAAGAGTACAACAGAATTACTTAAAAAGGAAATAAATCTACCTAGCAACATGGGCGGCCATAGGCAACATGCCTTGGACAAGCCCGGACCTTGACATTCTCCCCTATTTGAGTTGTTGACGTCCTCGTCAACTCTACTTCTGCTTAAAATCTTCGATCATCTTTGTTGAGTCTTCCAAGTCTTCTTGCTTCTCCCAAGATACCTCGTCGTCTCCAAGTCCCTTCCATCTAATCAGATACTCCTGGTACTGTCGTCGACCTACCCTGACGTTCCGCTCGGCAAGCACTTCTTCAACTTCTTTCTTCTTTTTGTGGTTGACGGAAATATTTGGTCTGGTGATGTCGTTCCTCTCTTCATCTTCATCATCTGCGTGATAGGGCTTCAGATTGTTGACATGGATGACAGGGTGAATTTTGAGCCATGTTGGAAGATTAACTCTGTAAGAGGCTTTTCCGACTTTCTCCATGACCTCAATAGGACCTTCGTATTTTCTGACGAGACGCTGGTCCTTCTTTCCCCGAAAGCGAAGTTGTTCAGGTAACAACTTAACTAGCACAAAGTCTCCAGCCTTGAATTCCATGGGCCGCCGCTTCTTATCCGCCTACTTCTTCATATGTTTGGAGGCACGTTCTAGGTAGGCGCGAGCTATCTCCGTATTTTGCTTCCATTCTTTGGAGAAGTTATATGCTTTTGGACTCTTCCCCAAATATGGTTGCTCCAGCGTGTGGGGCATCATGGGTTGTCTCCCGCAGATTATTTCGAACGGACTCATCCCCGTCGAGGAACTCTTCTGACAATTGAAACAGAATTGTGCTACGTCGAGTAGACTGGGCCAGTTCTTTTGATTGGTATTGATGAAGTGACGCAGGTATTGCTCAAGTAAGCTGTTGAAGCGTTCCGTTTGGCCATCTGTTTGAGGGTGATAACTAGAGGATACATTGAGACTTGATCCAAGCAAACGGAACAGTTCGCCCCAAAAAGATCCAGTGAATCTCGGGTCTCGATCACTGACAATGCTTTGAGGAATTCCCCACAATTTCACTATATGTTTGAAGAAGAGTTGGGCAGTCGTCTCTGCGGGGCAGTGCTTCGGGGCTGTAATGAATGTAGCATACTTAGAAAATATGTCGACGATCACCAATATCACTTCAAAGTCGTTGGCAGATGGCAAGTTGGTGATGAAATCCAAGGAAACACTCTCCCAAGGAACTTTCGGTATAGGCAGTGGTTCTAGTAAGCCGGCAATCTTGTTTCTTTCAACTTTATCTTGTTGGCACACAAGACAAGTTTTAGTGTACTGCATAATGTCAACCTTCATTTGCGGCCAGTAATATCCTTTCTTCAAGAGAGCATAGGTTCGCTGCCACCCAGCATGACCGGCCCACAAAGTATCATGGCATTCTCGCAGAAGAGTACGCCGCAAATTATTGCTTCGAGGCACATACAAACGGTTTCCCTTAGTGAAGAGTAAGTCATCTTCAATCCAGAATTGCCGAGTCTTCCTTTCTTTCACCAGCTGCATTACTGCTCGAGCTGCGGGGTCGTCTTGTAAACTGTCTTGGATGCGATCTTTCAACGATCCATTAACTTTACTCGCTTGAAGTTGAGACAGATAACAAAGGCTAGCACACTCAACCTTCCGACTCAGGGCATCAGCCACTCTATTGCTCTGGCCTGTCTTGTGCTCAAAGTTAAAATCAAATTCTGAAATCAACTCGTGCCAACGTGCTTGCTTGGCCGAGAGTTTTGGTTGTTCAAAGAAGTGACAGATTGAGCTGTTATCTGTTTTCACGACGAACTTCGACCCAAGTAGATACTGTCTCCACATGCGCAGACAATGTACTACGGCCAGCATTTCTTTCTCAGAAGCAATGTACTTCTTCTCTGCTTCCTTTAACTTACGACTTTCGAAGGCAACAGGATGACCATTCTGCATAAGGACTCCTCCTAAAGCAAAATCTGAGGCATCAGTTTCCACTTCAAATGGCTGGTGACATCAGCTAGAGCAAGTACCGGTTCTTGTATCATAGCTTCTTTCAAGTCAGCAAAAGATTTTTGACATTCAGAGCTCCACTCCCAAAGCACTCCTTTCTTTAAGAGTTCTGTTAGGGGTGCAGCTCTTCTTGAAAACCCTTATAATTAGCCAGCCCGAGGAAAGAACGCAATTCAGTGACGGATGTCGGGATCTTCCAATTTTTGACAGCACTTATCTTATCTGGGTCCTTGCGAAGACGACCTTGTTCAACAATGTGGCCGAGGAATTCGATGCTCTCCTGAGCAAAAGAGCATTTTTCTTTCTTCACATATAGTTGGTTTTCTCTTAGCTTCTCAAAAACCAAACGTAGATGTGCCTGGTGCTCTTCTAGCGTCTCGCTGTATACCACAATGTCATCGAGGTACACTACCACAAACTTGTCAAGGTAATCATGAAATACCCGATTCATGAGGGTGCAGAATGTTGCAGGAGCGTTTGTAAGTCCGAAGGGCATTACCAAGAACTCGAAGGCTCCATACCTAGTTACACACGTAGTCTTGGGTTCGTCTCCTTCTGCAATTCTTACTTGATAATAACCTGATCGCAGATCAAGCTTGGTGAAGTACTTGGCTTTATATAATTGATTAAAAAGGTCAGTGATGAGCGGAATGGGATACTTGTTGCGCACTGTGACTTTGTTGAGTGCCCGATAATCTATGCACATTCGCAGACTTCCATCCTTCTTCTTTTGAAACAACACTGGTGCTCCAAAAGGTGCTTTAGCGGGTCTGATGAATCCGGCCTCAAGTAGTTCATCTAATTGTTTTCTTAGTTCTGCTAGTTCTGGCGGAGCCATTCTATATGGGGCTTTTGCAGGAGGTTTAGATCCAGGATTCAGTTCGATTTGATGGTCGATGTCCCTTCTTGGGGGTAGCATCTTTGGTAAACAATCAGGCATGATACTCCTGAACTCTTCTAGGACTTTTGAGATTTTAGGATGTATTATTTCCTCCTTTTTTGTGTTTACCTCCAATGGGACAACCATGTAAGTTGGATCATCATGTTTTAGCCATTTCTTGAATTGCATAGCAGAGAGCATCTTTGTGTTGGTGACATTTGGTTGTTTAAGAATTGCAGGAACAACGGTTGGATTGTTACTGGTGATTATTAAATATTTCGCTGAGGGCATTGGGATGACTTTATGTTCCATCAAGAACTCCATTCCCAAGATAGCATCAAAGTCATCCATTTGTGCTACTATAAAGTCAATGGGTCCTGTCCATGAGCTGAGTTTCAACTGGGCTCTCCTTACAATCCCGAGTACCGGCATCGCTTTTCCATTAACTGTTTTCATCTTCCCATCATTTTTCTCTAGCTTCAAACCGAGACGGCGAGCTTCTTTTTCTGTGATGAAGTTGTGAGTGGCTCCCGAGTCTATCATTGTACTTTTAGTGGGTCTGCCATTGATGAAGGATTCCACGTACATGAGACCTTTATCTGGGATTTTCTTCAATTCTTCCATCTGTTGTTGTACAGCTGACAAGAAAGTCATAGTCCCAACTTCAGCAATCTCAGTGGATTCTTCTTCAACAACTTCCTTAACTGAGTTGTCGTCGTGAATCGAAGCTTGTAAGGCAATTAAGGCAGACTTATGCGGACATTCTGCTACTCGATGGGGTCCTTTGCACAGAAAACACGACATAGGCCTATTTGGTTGTCGTTGGTTATTAGCATTTCTTGGTGCTTCGTAACCTTCTCTTGGGACAAATGGTTTCTTTTCACCAGTTCTTGTGTTCGGTTTCTGAGACTTGGTGGTGTTTGAACTACTGGGAGCAGTCTTCTTTGGCCCAATGTTCTCGGAGCTATAATCGAACAACCGCTCTGCTGCGGCAAGTGCACTTGAAAGGCTTTGCACTCTTTGTTCATACAATTTTGTTCTGGCCCACGGTTTAAGACCCTCAATGAAAGTGAAAATCTTGTCTTTTTCTGACATATCCCTTATATTCAGCATGAGTCCCGAAAACTGCTTAACATACTCACGAATGCTTGCAGTCTGCTTTAGTTCTCGGAGTAGTCTACGAGCATTGAACTCAACATTTTTTGGAAAGAATTGATCCTTTAGTTGCCTTTTCAGTTCTTCCCAAGTATCAATCACACATTCGCCAAGACTAATTTCATGGTATTTGGATCTCCACCAAAGTTTTGCATCACCAGTAAGATGCATTGTGGCCAAGGTCACTATCGAATCATCATCTGTTTTAGTGGCCTTGAAATACTGTTCCATGTCAAAGATGAAATTTTTTATTTCTTTTGCATCCCGGGCTCCCCCGAAGGGTTTTGGCTCAGGGATCTTCACTCGACTAAATTCAGCAGCAGTAGTAGCCTGGGTCTGACTCCCCATGGCTCTCATAGTCAGGTTCAGCTTAATGTTGATCTCGGCAATCTCAGCCCTGAGAGAATCAAACATTGCTTTGAAGTCTTCGGTCACTTCAGACACAGTTTCAGACAATCGGGTATGAGCTAGATCGATCTCATCGACGCGCTCCAGGACCCCGATTATTGTACCTGTGGAACTTTCTCCCGTGTCAACTCCCTTTCCCTTTTCTTGTCGGGATTCGAGAGTATCCACCCGATTCAGCAGCTCTGGAATCGGTATGGCTTCTATCCTATTGTGAATAGCCACAATCTCAGTAGGAAATTCAGACATTTCCTTCATTCGTTCTTCTATGAATCGAATGTTATCTGGTATGTCTTGCAGATACAGTATTTCTTCTTCCAACTCGACGAGGCGCTCGAGTTGATCTGATGGTGCACTTGGCCTTTCCATCGCACTCTTCTTCGGCATGATTTCTCACGATTTTTGAGCCAACCAGGCTCTGATACCAACTGTCACGGTCCGACTTTCAAGGGACGTGTCGAGACCGTGCGGCACCCAATATTGCACTTGTACTGGGTCAGCCAACGAGCGTGCCAACGGCACCCAGTGCCCACTTCGTTAGAGCGAGCTTGTGTCTAACAAGTAAGCAACGAGCGAGCGAGATTATCCGAAAAGAGCGTCATTGAGTATAGTATGCTTGAGAGTGTGTGTAAAAAGCTTGTTCATTAATGGGGCAGCAAATTACATCGGTGGGTAGGGGGGTCTATGTGCAGTCATGCCTCTCCCCCTAAAGAGCAATCCGGACCATCTCCACTATAGCAGGAGTAGACATGCTATGTGGGCGAGGAGTCACTTGCCAAAATTGGAAAGAAAAGGAGTACAACATAATTACTTAAAAAGGAAATAAATCTACCTAGCAGCATGGGTGGCCATAGGCAACATGCCTTGGACAAGCCCGGACCTTGACACTGGGCGCGCGTTGGGCGCGCGCTGGGCGCCGCGCGCGCCCACGCTGTGCCGACGCGCTGCGCGCGCTGCGCTCTCCTGCGCGAGCTGCGCGTGCCTGCGCGCTGGGGCACGCCTGCTGCCCCACCGGCGACCAGCTACGCGATCCGCAGGCCTGGACCGACGAGGCGTTCAACTCCCTAGTGCATACTCTCTAGCACGTTAACGACGAGACGTTAAACCTCTAGTGCTCTTGCACGTTACCGACGAGGCGTTCAACTCCCTAGTGCATACTCTCTAGCACGTTAACGACGAGACGTAAACCCTCTAGTGCTCTTGCACGTTACCGACGAGGCGTTCAACTCCCTAGTGCATACTCTCTAGCACGTTAACGACGAGACGTTAAACCCTCTAGTGCTCTTGCACGTTACCGACGAGGCGTTCAACTCCCTAGTGCATACTCTCTAGCACGTTAACGACGAGACGTAAACCCTCTAGTGCTCTTGCACGTTACCGACGAGGCGTTCAACTCCCTAGTGCATACTCTCTAGCACGTTAACGACGAGACGTTAAACCTCTAGTGCTCTTGCACGTTACCGACGAGGCGTTCAACTCCCTAGTGCATACTCTCTAGCACGTTAACGACGAGACGTAAACCCTCTAGTGCTCTTGCACGTTACCGACGAGGCGTTCAACTCCCTAGTGCATACTCTCTAGCACGTTAACGACGAGACGTTAAACCTCTAGTGCTCTTGCACGTTACCGACGAGGCGTTCAACTCCCTAGTGCATACTCTCTAGCACGTTAACGACGAGACGTAAACCCTCTAGTGCTCTTGCACGTTACCGACGAGGCGTTCAACTCCCTAGTGCATACTCTCTAGCACGTTAACGACGAGACGTTAAACCTCTAGTGCTCTTGCACGTTACCGACGAGGCGTTCAACTCCCTAGTGCATACTCTCTAGCACGTTAACGACGAGACGTTAAACCTCTAGTGCTCTTGCACGTTACCGACGAGGCGTTCAACTCCCTAGTGCATACTCTCTAGCACGTTAACGACGAGACGTTAAACCTCTAGTGCTCTTGCACGTTACCGACGAGGCGTTCAACTCCCTAGTGCATACTCTCTAGCACGTTAACGACGAGACGTAAACCCTCTAGTGCTCTTGCACGTTACCGACGAGGCGTTCAACTCCCTAGTGCATACTCTCTAGCACGTTAACGACGAGACGTAAACCCTCTAGTGCTATTGCACTTTAACGACGAGACGTTAAACCTCTAGTGCTCTTGCACGTTACCGACGAGGCGTTCAACTCCCTAGTGCATACTCTCTAGCACGTTAACGACGAGACGTAAACCCTCTAGTGCTCTTGCACGTTACCGACGAGGCGTTCAACTCCCTAGTGCATACTCTCTAGCACGTTAACGACGAGACGTAAACCCTCTAGTGCTCTTGCACGTTACCGACGAGGCGTTCAACTCCCTAGTGCATACTCTCTAGCACGTTAACGACGAGACGTTAAACCTCTAGTGCTCTTGCACGTTACCGACGAGGCGTTCAACTCCCTAGTGCATACTCTCTAGCACGTTAACGACGAGACGTAAACCCTCTAGTGCTCTTGCACGTTACCGACGAGGCGTTCAACTCCCTAGTGCATACTCTCTAGCACGTTAACGACGAGACGTAAACCCTCTAGTGCTCTTGCACGTTACCGACGAGGCGTTCAACTCCCTAGTGCATACTCTCTAGCACGTTAACGACGAGACGTAAACCCTCTAGTGCTCTTGCACGTTACCGACGAGGCGTTCAACTCCCTAGTGCATACTCTCTAGCACGTTAACGACGAGACGTTAAACCCTCTAGTGCTCTTGCACGTTACCGACGAGGCGTTCAACTCCCTAGTGCATACTCTCTAGCACGTTAACGACGAGACGTTAAACCTCTAGTGCTCTTGCACGTTACCGACGAGGCGTTCAACTCCCTAGTGCATACTCTCTAGCACGTTAACGACGAGACGTTAAACCTCTAGTGCTCTTGCACGTTACCGACGAGGCGTTCAACTCCCTAGTGCATACTCTCTAGCACGTTAACGACGAGACGTAAACCCTCTAGTGCTCTTGCACGTTACCGACGAGGCGTTCAACTCCCTAGTGCATACTCTCTAGCACGTTAACGACGAGACGTAAACCCTCTAGTGCTCTTGCACGTTACCGACGAGGCGTTCAACTCCCTAGTGCATACTCTCTAGCACGTTAACGACGAGACGTAAACCCTCTAGTGCTCTTGCACGTTACCGACGAGGCGTTCAACTCCCTAGTGCATACTCTCTAGCACGTTAACGACGAGACGTTAAACCTCTAGTGCTCTTGCACGTTACCGACGAGGCGTTCAACTCCCTAGTGCATACTCTCTAGCACGTTAACGACGAGACGTTAAACCTCTAGTGCTCTTGCACGTACCGACGAGGCGTTCAACTCCCTAGTGCATACTCTCTAGCACGTTAACGACGAGACGTTAAACCCTCTAGTGCTCTTGCACGTTACCGACGAGGCGTTCAACTCCCTAGTGCATACTCTCTAGCACGTTAACGACGAGGCGTTCAACTCCCTAGTGCATACTCTCTAGCACGTTAACGACGAGACGTTCAACTCTCTAGTGCATACTCTCTAGCACGTTAACGACGAGACGTTAAACCTCTAGTGCTCTTGCACGTTACGACGAGGCGTTCAACTCCCTAGTGCATACTCTCTAGCACGTTAACGACGAGACGTTCAACTCTCTAGTGCATACTCTCTAGCACGTTAACGACGAGACGTAAACCCTCTAGTGCTCTTGCACGTTACCGACGAGGCGTTCAACTCCCTAGTGCATACTCTCTAGCACGTTAACGACGAGACGTAAACCCTCTAGTGCTCTTGCACGTTACCGACGAGGCGTTCAACTCCCTAGTGCATACTCTCTAGCACGTTAACGACGAGACGTAAACCCTCTAGTGCTCTTGCACGTACCGACGAGGCGTTCAACTCTCTAGTGCATACTCTCTAGCACGTTAACGACGAGACGTAAACCCTCTAGTGCTATTGCACTTTAACGACGAGACGTTCAACTCTCTAGTGCATACTCTCTAGCACGTTAAGACGAGACGTTAAACCTCTAGTGCTCTTGCACGTTACCGACGAGGCGTTCAACTCCCTAGTGCATACTCTCTAGCACGTTAACGACGAGACGTTAAACCCTCTAGTGCTCTTGCACGTTACGACGAGGCGTTCAACTCCTAGTGCATACTCTCTAGCACGTTAACGACGAGACGTTAAACCCTCTAGTGCTCTTGCACGTTACCGACGAGGCGTTCAACTCCCTAGTGCATACTCTCTAGCACGTTAACGACGAGACGTTAAACCTCTAGTGCTCTTGCACGTTACGACGAGGCGTTCAACTCCCTAGTGCATACTCTCTAGCACGTTAACGACGAGACGTTAAACCCTCTAGTGCTCTTGCACGTTACGACGAGGCGTTCAACTCCTAGTGCATACTCTCTAGCACGTTAACGACGAGACGTTAAACCCTCTAGTGCTCTTGCACGTTACCGACGAGGCGTTCAACTCTCTAGTGCATACTCTCTAGCACGTTAACGACGAGACGTTAAACCCTCTAGTGCTCTTGCACGTTACTGACGAGGCGTTCAACTCCCTAGTGCATACTCTCTAGCACGTTAACGACGAGACGTTAAACCTCTAGTGCTCTTGCACGTTACCGACGAGGCGTTCAACTCCCTAGTGCATACTCTCTAGCACGTTAACGACGAGACGTTAAACCCTCTAGTGCTCTTGCACGTTAACGACGAGACGTTAAACCCTCTAGTGCTCTTGCACGTTACCGACGAGGCGTTCAACTCCCTAGTGCATACTCTCTAGCACGTTAACGACGAGACGTTAAACCTCTAGTGCTCTTGCACGTTACCGACGAGGCGTTCAACTCCCTAGTGCATACTCTCTAGCACGTTAACGACGAGACGTTAAACCTCTAGTGCTCTTGCACGTTACCGACGAGGCGTTCAACTCCCTAGTGCATACTCTCTAGCACGTTAACGACGAGACGTTAAACCTCTAGTGCTCTTGCACGTTACCGACGAGGCGTTCAACTCCCTAGTGCATACTCTCTAGCACGTTAACGACGAGACGTTAAACCTCTAGTGCTCTTGCACGTTACCGACGAGGCGTTCAACTCCCTAGTGCATACTCTCTAGCACGTTAACGACGAGACGTTAAACCTCTAGTGCTCTTGCACGTTACCGACGAGGCGTTCAACTCCCTAGTGCATACTCTCTAGCACGTTAACGACGAGACGTTAAACCCTCTAGTGCTCTTGCACGTTACCGACGAGGCGTTCAACTCCCTAGTGCATACTCTCTAGCACGTTAACGACGAGACGTTAAACCTCTAGTGCTCTTGCACGTTACCGACGAGGCGTTCAACTCCCTAGTGCATACTCTCTAGCACGTTAACGACGAGACGTTAAACCTCTAGTGCTCTTGCACGTTACCGACGAGGCGTTCAACTCCCTAGTGCATACTCTCTAGCACGTTAACGACGAGACGTTAAACCTCTAGTGCTCTTGCACGTTACCGACGAGGCGTTCAACTCCCTAGTGCATACTCTCTAGCACGTTAACGACGAGACGTTAAACCTCTAGTGCTCTTGCACGTTACCGACGAGGCGTTCAACTCCCTAGTGCATACTCTCTAGCACGTTAACGACGAGACGTTAAACCTCTAGTGCTCTTGCACGTTACCGACGAGGCGTTCAACTCCCTAGTGCATACTCTCTAGCACGTTAACGACGAGACGTTAAACCCTCTAGTGCTCTTGCACGTTACCGACGAGGCGTTCAACTCCCTAGTGCATACTCTCTAGCACGTTAACGACGAGACGTTAAACCTCTAGTGCTCTTGCACGTTACCGACGAGGCGTTCAACTCCCTAGTGCATACTCTCTAGCACGTTAACGACGAGACGTTAAACCTCTAGTGCTCTTGCACGTTACCGACGAGGCGTTCAACTCCCTAGTGCATACTCTCTAGCACGTTAACGACGAGACGTTAAACCTCTAGTGCTCTTGCACGTTACCGACGAGGCGTTCAACTCCCTAGTGCATACTCTCTAGCACGTTAACGACGAGACGTTAAACCTCTAGTGCTCTTGCACGTTACCGACGAGGCGTTCAACTCCCTAGTGCATACTCTCTAGCACGTTAACGACGAGACGTTAAACCTCTAGTGCTCTTGCACGTTACCGACGAGGCGTTCAACTCCCTAGTGCATACTCTCTAGCACGTTAACGACGAGACGTTAAACCTCTAGTGCTCTTGCACGTTACCGACGAGGCGTTCAACTCCCTAGTGCATACTCTCTAGCACGTTAACGACGAGACGTTAAACCTCTAGTGCTCTTGCACGTTACCGACGAGGCGTTCAACTCCCTAGTGCATACTCTCTAGCACGTTAACGACGAGACGTTAAACCTCTAGTGCTCTTGCACGTTACCGACGAGGCGTTCAACTCTCTAGTGCATACTCTCTAGCACGTTAACGACGAGACGTTAAACCCTCTAGTGCTCTTGCACGTACCGACGAGGCGTTTCAACTCCTAGTGCATACTCTCTAGCACGTTAACGACGAGACGTTTTAAACCCTCTAGTGCTCTTGCACGTTACCGACGAGGCTTTCAACTCCCTAGTGCATACTCTCTAGCACGTTAACGACGAGACGTTAAACCCTTAGTGCTCTTGCACGTTACCGACGAGGCGTTCAACTCCCTAGTGCATACTCTCTAGCACGTAACGACGAGACGTTAAAACCCTCTAGTGCTCTTGCACGTTACCGACGAGGCGTTCAACTCCCTAGTGCATACTCTCTAGCACGTTAACGACGAGACGTTAAACCCTCTAGTGCTCTTGCACGTTACCGACGAGGCGTTCAACTCCCTAGTGCATACTCTCTAGCACGTTAACGACGAGACGTTAAACCCTCTAGTGCTCTTGCACGTTACCGACGAGGCGTTCAACTCCCTAGTGCATACTCTCTAGCACGTTACGACCGAGACGCTTAACCCTCTAGTGCTCTTGCCCCCGCTTAACCGACGAGGCGTTCAACTCCCTAGTGCACTACTCTCTAGCACGTTAACGAGAGACGTTAAACCCTCTAGTGCTCTTGCCGTTACCGACGAGGGTGTTCAACTCTCTAGTGCTTTTCGTATACATTCGTGCTACTCCCACAACACTCAAAACTCAAACACCAAACAACAGCAAGAATGTCAGGTTCACACTACGTACTACAAAACAACACAACTATCAAACCATACAGGTCAACCACACGACCAAAACAATACAGGGCCACCATACAACCAAACCATGCTTAACCAAAGCAAACAAAACAAAGAAACTAATTCACAATTCAAACCAAGTAAAGCAACCAACTAACAATTCGAACAAAGCAAAGAAATCAACCAACAACAATTCCCTACCGTTCCGTGGTGTAGGCCCGAAGGCAAAACATAACGTCCTCTACTTACCTGGTGTGCCTCGGCACGTTCTCGCTCACTTGTCCAACCAAAATACACGCTCGGTCACCTAAAATAACGAAAACTTAACTTAGTAACAAAAACTTAACTTAGTAACATCCTAGGGAATTCTAAAGAAATCAACTAAACCAAACAAACACAAACTTTCCAACCTAAACACTCAAACCCGATTTTTACCCAAAATTAATCGTCAAACTTCAAACGGTCATAACTCCCTCATTTTTCAACGGATTTCGACGTGCCACCCCAACTCGGAAACCTCTACACGTCTCCTATCCATTGAAACACTCAAATTAACCAAACAAACAATTTGGCCAAACCAAAACACCCAAAACAGTATCGGCCATCATTTTCTCCAAAACCGGTTTGCACCACCGTTCATCTAATTTCTAATCAAACTCCCTAACCAACCTAAACTCATCTATCTAAAGCTTAAACAACCAAAGTTAGGAAGAAACCTCATCAAAGAAACCAAAATTCGGAGCTCACCTTTTAGGGTTTCCAAACCCTAACCAATTTCACTCAAAACTCAACAAAACACTTACAAACTAACCCTAAGAGGCATCAAACTTAAAACCCATTAAAATCTTACCTTTAATCTTTGTTAAAATTGAAGAAAAGGGAGGTGGAGAAACCTTTCATGGCTGCCTTGTCGTGGAGAAGAAGAAGAGAAGAAAGATGGCTTTTTGCCATTTACTCATCCACTTTACCAATTTAAACAAAATTAACTTTTCCTCTTTAGATATTTACCACCAAAATCTCTCTTTTTATATAACAACCCCCACTTTTGTCTTCTTCACCCTTAACCCAACGTCAAAGCCTCCTCTTTTCCATACTTTTCACTTTACTTTTCCCTTTTTAATTCATTAAATTCTTATTGGGTCAATAAGTCCTTTGACTTTTCAATATTCAATAATAAATATTCAATAATAATTGACTTTACATATTTTTGGCTTGACTTTTCAAACCATATCTCTTCTTTTGCATAACTCAAGTCCAATCCCTTTATCACTTAACGTTAAACTCTCTAGGTCTACACGCGTTACATAAAATGCTCGGGTGTTACAATCACTATCCCAGTGCCCCATCTTCCAGTTTCCATCCCTCACCCTATGACAACCAGAGCCAAAGCTAGTATTTTTAAACCTAAGGCTTTTCTTCTTGCACCTCCCCTTGAACCACACACTTTCTCTCAAGCTTGCAAGTCTCCTCATTGGCTCACCGCCATGAACCGGAACTTTCCGCCCTCCACTAAACCAACACTTGGACATTAGTTCCACTACCCAGAGATGTAAAACTTATTGGCTGCAAGTGGGTCTTTAAGACGAAGCTCAACTCTGATGGCACAATTTTTCGCTACAAAGCTCGTCTCGTCGCCAAAGGCTATGACCAAACCGAAGGCATTGATTATGATGAGACCTTCTGTCTGGTCGTCAAACTAGCATCCGTTTGCACAGTGCTCTCCTTAGCCATCTTTTTTGTTGGCCTATCAGATAGTTCGACGTCAGCACTGTCTTTTTACATGGGAATTTATCTGAGAAAGTGTACATGCAACAGCCTCCTGGCTTTATTGACTCCTCTTCTCCGTCGGCTGTCTGTCTTCTCCATAAAGCTCTCTATGGCCTTAAACAATCTCCGAGAGCATGATATGTCAAGCTATACACTGTCTTAATTAACTAGGGTTTCTCCGCTTCTAAGTCGACTCGTCACTTTTCATCCGTCGCATGCCCTCCTCTGTCCTCATCATGCCTGTATATGTGGATGACATCATTATGACCGGTGACTCTGCTTCACTATTAGATCAGCTCTTGCTGTATCACCATTCTCAGTTTCGATTTCGAGATCTTGGCATGTTATCCTATTTCCTTCATATCTCCATCCCCGCGACATCTACCAGTATGCACCTTTCTCAATCTCGGTACATCCTGACCTCCTTCACAGGTCAAATATGGGTTCTTGCAAAACCATTCCGACTCCCATGGTTGCTGGACCCGTTTTATCTCTCCCTCTGGACTCCCTCTCCCAGATGACTTTCTATATCGCAGCATAGTGGGCGGTCTCCACTACTGCTGCCTCACCCGTCCCGATATCTCTTTTGCAGTGAACAATATCTCATAGTTCATGCATTCTCCTTCTGACATCCATTGGCAGGCCGTGAAACGGATTCTCCGGTATCTCAAAGGTACACTTTCTCTCGACATCTCCTTTATGCCCTCTAGATCTTGTGACCTTATTTGTTACACGAATGCTGACTGGGCCTCTTGTCCCGATGATCGGAAAAGCACCAGTGGGTTCTTATTCTCGGTACCAACCTTATCTCTTGGTCATATACCAAACAAAAGGTTGTCTCGTGCTGTGGCGACCTCGGCCTGCTCGAGCCGCAGGGATGCCATGGGACTTGACTTTACATCACATTGAACTCAAACTAACTCAGGTTGCATTTTTGGACTTAAAATTTTTCAACTTTTGAAACGTTAAAATGAGGACTAAAACTATTTTTTGATAAAACGTTGACTCAGTTTTTGGGTCTTTCAAATCCTTTGAAATACATGGGGGACGGTCGTAAAATACGTTTAAAAGGTATCGTAAAAAATCGGGTTGAAACGTGCTTGAAAATCAAGTTTTTGAAAAAAAATATTTTGGGGTCACTTGACACATAGCGTATGACCGTCGCGCGTGCGGCGCGCTACTGTCGCGCGGGTGAGGCATACCCTCAGCGCGCGCGCGATGATTACCTGAGCGCGCGAGGGGGCCGATCGATTGGCACCCTCCCTGGTGCCGATCGATTGGCACCCTCCCTGGTGCCGATCATATTTGTGAAGACAATTAGCCAATCGATCGGCATGCGCGCACTGACTGATCGGCTGGGCGCGCTCGCGCACGCACCCTCACGCGCCCACCACCTCATTTTTCTATCTTTTCACCTTTTTCTATTTTTTTCTTCTTTCCTTTCACCTACATTTCACCCATAAACTTATTTCAAACCTTTCCAAACATATAACACCTCTAACCCCAAAAACATGACTAAAAAATGCATCCAAAAACGTAGTGAAAATTCACGAAAACGAACTGCATGGATCACTTTAAAAAATGAGCATATCCATACAAGTTTAAAATCTCCAAACAGTTCCAGTATATTTCAAAACCCTCAAAACTTAACTATCTATATATCTTTCTATCAAAACGCCTACACTTATCTATACACATACATAACAAAACGTGTGCATACACATATTGAGCACGATCAGAATCATTTTAACAATATTACCAGGTTGCCGCCATGGTCGTACTCCTCCAACTGCATCCAAAATTCCTAACAAGTCCATGTAATCTCACCGCGCTGCTCTTTTTCACCTACATCACAAAACTCATCTATAAGCCTAATGCTTAGCAAGTAGCAACAATATGTTAACATATGCAGTTTCTACTATTTCTATTGTACATAAACGTTTCGTTGCAATTTTATACTATTTCTATCATACGTACCTGTAATCCTCTACCGAATGGAGAGTGGATTAATTTCTCCACCCTTATACGTTCCATAACTGCATCTGAAGGGTGAACAATTTCCTTCAAATGCTACACATTTTCTACGTTTTCGTTGTTTTCTATCGTACATGTAATCCTCTACCGAATGGAGAGCAGATTAGTTTCTCCACCTCTATACGTTCCATAAATACATCCTTCCTTCAAACGCTATACATTTTCTATCAGTTATACTTTTCTACGTTTTTACTTGTGAAAACATATGCATAAAACATTTTCATATATCTTCTAAAACATGATGCATGAATAAACTAAACATACATAAAAACATGCAACATATCCTATCGTTTTGTGATGTAGGCCCGAAGGCAACACACATTCACCACCACTTACCTAGCGTCCTTAGCAACTTAGTCGGTTGTTCACTTAGCCTTGCAACTGGGTAACCTATCCACATAAACATTAACATCCATTTTCCTCAACCCTTAAACCCATTACATTAACGTAACATAATCAACCTCATACGTTCATAACAAAACCTCAAGTCCGTAACTATTTCAGAGCTCAATTCCAACATAAACTTTAATCCAACCAATTTAACAACTCTTTTAGACAATTCATCAAACACTTTATGTGCATAAATTCATTCTCAAATCCTTCTCCAATCCAACATCCATTTTCAACGATTCAAATGCCTAAACGTCGCCCATAACGTCTACTTTAACATGTCATAGCTAATTATCGAATTAAACCTAATGATTAAGCCCAGAAATTTAGAATTTTGATATGCAGTAAAATGATATTTCCAACCAACATTCAATCCAACAAAAATTTATCCAACCTAATTACTATCAATAATCACAAACTCACCATTATTAGCCATTAATACGATAAAACTATCAATTCCTAACATAAACCTATAAATTCCAAACTCTAAACCAAAACCCTAACTATTCTCAACCCTAAAAACTGAACACTAATCATCTAGAGTACTCGTATCTCACCTAGGGCTTTGATTGTTGAAGGAGACGGAAGGAAAATTGATCGCCGGAAGAGAGTCGTCGGCCGTGTGAAGAATCGGCGGAAGAGAAGAAGTATCGTAGAAGGGGTGGGGGGAATTTTCTCTCTGGAGGAAGAATCATAGAAATGAGAAGAGAGGAGAGGTTTGAGTTTTTATAAATTTTTAACTTCCTAATTACTATTTTGCCCCTCCACTCAATCCTTTACCTAATTCGCTATTTAATCTATCAATTTGGATTCTCCGAAATTTTCTTATTCTACTAAATATCTCTATTAATTCCTAAGGTTCTAACAAAAATTCTCGCTCGTGAGATGATCTTAAATTTCTTCAATCCCCTATTTTCGAGAATATTAATAAAAACCGTAACACTGAAAATCTCGGGTGTTACACGCGCTCTAGCACAGAATCCGAATACATAGTATTGCAAATGGCGCTGCCGAAGTTCTCTGGCTGCAGTCGCTCTTACAGGAGCTTGGTTTTCCTTCTTCCACAACGCCTCTCATATTATGTGATAACTTGAGTGCCACCTATCTGGCCTCCAATCCAGTACTACATTCCAAATCCAAACACATCAAGATTGATTTCCACTTCGTTTGGGAAAAGGTGTTTCGCAAGCAAATCTCCGTCAAGTTCACTCCTTCCTCCAACCAACTCATGGATGCTCTCATGAAGCCTCTCCCACCAGTGACATTTAACATGTTCTTATCCAAGATCTTCAGTTCTCGGCCTTCCTCTTGAGGGGGGATATTAGAACACAATTAGAACTATTCATTTTTAGTTTTATTTTACTATTCATTTTCAGTTTCTTTTTCATCATTACTGCCTTGGTTATATACATGTAAAACGTTCTCTTTCAAATGATCATCTGAAGCATTAACTACCGCCGCCTTCTTCTTCTTCTCCTTCTTTTTCATTTTTCTCTTCTTTCTACTGTTCATATCAGAGAACTCTGTTTCTCATCGAAAGTAATATCAGTAGTTTTGGCATAATTTCTTTATCGTTTTTGATATCCAGTTTTCCTATCTATGGGACTAATTGCTATTTCGATTCTCGATGTCGTCAAAATGCCATTTCTAAAAATAATTAATGCCCCATCCTCTGTCTTGTTCGTCCACTTCTTTATGAAATGCCCACTTACAAATTAGAATCAGATGACACAGAATAATCAAATTTTCAATATCTACAAGGAAGGCGTGAAGAACAGGAAAATTGCTGGTTCGAGAAAGGATGAAGAAAGGAAAAAATCTAGAAAAACCTGCACTATCGACTGGAGGACGGAGAAAAAAGCGGCCGAAATGGTCTTAGTTCAAAGAAATTCCATTGCGGATTTTGAAAGCAAGAAATGTTCGCCAGCGTGATTTCAGGCGGATGAAATCGAACTCCAGTTCATCACAATGGAGGTCCAATCCGATGGTGGGCTTTCTTCCTCAAAATTAGAATCTATCATAACAACAAAGTTGAAGCCGATCAAAACGACCACTTCATTTCAGCCAGAAAATTTTCACCTTATCGGAGCGGCAAGGTGTTTATTGCTAACGCCTCGATCTTTGACGTATGAATTGACAAAATTAAAAGTTTAAGATGTCAACTTTAAGCTCTATTTTGATATTTACCCTATCTTTTATTTAATACTTCCACTATTACGTAGAATAAATTTAGATAATGGTCTGATAGTTTGGTCTGTTATTGTGTCGAGCTTCTTCCCATTCTGCCTCCAGTCACTTAGATCGTGACATAACTAATAAATGTGAGTTTGAATGATTTAATTTACGATGGCACTATAAATGATGATTAGCACTTAAAATTAATTGAAGTAGCTACTAACTATTGGAAACTAGAGATGCATTACTAGAGGGAAGATCATCTTCCCTTATTAACCTATTAATATGCCAACATGACTAAAATTGGATTCGATTAAGAATATTCAATGAACTCTTAGATTATCAAATTTGATAATGGTTTAAGAGAATAATAAGCCCTAGCACATGGCAAAAAACCACTCTTTACTTGAAATATATTAAGTGTACATGTTTGTTGTGTATGGAGATATAACTCTCGTCAGTCTATTTCTCTTTATCTTTAAACTAAAATATCTAATAAATTATTATTTTATAGCGAAAAAGATGTTTTTGACTCTGATAATTTGTGCGTCGGAACAATGTAGTCTGTGTAGTTTTATTTTTCTAGTTAATTCTCATACTCTCATTTTTATTTTCAAATGATCGTTGGATTTATTTTTGTCACTAAAGCTAGTGAAAACGACACATGTTGATTTTACAATCATACTTGGTCCATTCAACAAAGGACAAGATGGGTTGCTGAAGGATTCGAACTTGGTAGAGAGGACGAAAGAGAAGGGTCTCATGATAATAGGTTTTGGTCATCTTCTTCTAATTTGAACAACTAGTTCTACCTCCAACTAAGTTAGCGTTCATAGTGTTAAACTTCAGTTTGACTATGTTGCTATTTTCATCAAGTGGATGCCTATATAGGGCAAACACCTAGCAAATTTCTCAGATTTTGGAAGGGAAGAAATCTGAGTGGTTTAGTTAATATATCAGCGAGCTACTCTTTACTCAGACAATACTTCAAATCAAGTGTTCCATCATTGTTGAGATCCCTCAAGAAATAAAATTTTACATCAATATGTTTGCTCCTTCCCCGTAAAATTGGATCTTTGGAGACTTTGATGGTTGAATTGTTTTCACAAAAAATTGTAGTTGTTTCTTTTTGATTGAACTGTAGTTCTTCAAGGATTTTCTTCAACCATATAGCTTGATCAGCACAAGCCATTGCAGCAATAAATTCCACTTTAGTAGTTAATAAAATAACAATTGGTTGTTTCTTAGATGACCATGAAATTGCCCCTGTACCAAGCATAAAAACATAGCTGGATGCGCTTCTTTTATCATCTTGATTTTCTGCATAATCCCTATCGGTAAATCCAATCACATCTGATTGTTTACCCTTCTCTTAGAATATATGAAATATTTAGTTCTTTTCAAGAAATGTAAGATTCTTTTAGCCGCGAATAGATGTAGCTTTGTTGGATTGTCCAAATATCTGTTGATTAGACTCACAGAGTGCATAATGTCTGGTCTTGTTGCAGTTAAATATATTAGACTCTCAACAATTTTCTTATAAAATGTCTTGTCCACCTTTGCTTCTCTAAACTCTGTTGGAGTATTTAGGGATTGCAATTTCACATTTGAAACATGTCTAAAATTTCTTGTACATATTTCTTTTGAGAAATAAAAATTACATCAACAAATTGCACTACTTCTATGCCAAGAAAATAATGCATTATACCAAGATTAGACACTTCAAATTCATCCATCATAGATTTTTTAAATTTCTAAAACATGGAACAATCATTACCTGTGTAAATAAGATCATCGACATAAAAACACAGAATGAGCATATTTCCTCCCTCTCTAAGTTTAACAAATAATATGTGCTCATATGGACATTTCATAAAACCCTCTTTCTACAAATAAGTTTCAATGTGATTATACCAAGCCGAATTCATATAGAGTTTTTTTCAATCTATAAACTTTATGTTCATTTCCAAATTTGATATAACCAAGAGGTTGATCTACAAACACCTTTTCTTTCAAGTTTCCATGTAATAATGCCGACTTGATATCCAATTGAAAGATGGGCCATGAATTTTGTGTTGCCCATTCAATAACCAATCTAATTGGGTCATGCCTTGCAACCGGAGCAAAAACTTCACTATAATCAACTTCATACTCTTGCTTGTATCCTTTAGCCACCAATCATGTCTTATACTTATCAACCTCGCCATTTTCTTTTAGTTTTGTTTTGAAGACCCATTTTAAACCAATAGTTTTGTGACCTTTTGGAAGATCAGATATGTAAAAACTAGTATTTTTAAGAATTTTGTCTTATTTAAAGTATGAGTGTAATTTATAAATTCATGAAGTAGAGAGGAAAAAGTATAAATAATGAAAGTTAGATTAAAAGTAATATTTTAATGAAAGAGAGAAAACTCAACACTCTACATTTCATCTCCCGCGGCTGCCAAAGAGAGGGAGAGAAGAGCGATCTCATTTTGTGCGATTCGTCGCATTCGGTAGCTAAGGAATCGTTCATGAGGCTTCGTGCACCAACTTTTGTGAAGGAGTTTCGTTTATTTGTAAGTTCTCCTCCCTATTTTTGGATTTGTAGTTAGAGTTAGAGTTGGGAGCGGATTTGAGGAATGGAGCTCGAATCTATTCGATCTTTCAGGTTATTTTAGTGTCTTTAGAATGTGTGAAGGTATAGCTGCCGTTTGGAGGCGAGAGGAGTCGGGAAAGGCGAGTTTGGACAACTCCTTTTTGCTGAATCGTCTTAGAGGTCGAAACTTCGAGGGAAGTGTCAGCCGCTAGCTTGCTTTGGGATGAGATTGAGAGAAGGAAGTGTCGACCACTAGTGTAATTAGAAATTTGACTCGAGATCTCGTGTTACGGATTGAGTTTCTAGTCCCGGTTTAGGACTTATCCTTGTGTCTTTCTTCCCTTAGTGTTCAGTGGGATATTTCTAACTTTGTTTTGTTTTAAGCTCAGACGACTTTGAGAACTTCGAGCCAGTTGCTGAGGTTGTACCTCCAATTGGAAGAAGTGCTAGGCATAAAGGTAGGGGTTTTATATTGTTTGCACTGCATTGCATGGTTTTTATGAAAACCCAATTTTGGTGAGTTATCACCCATTAAAACCTGATGGGGTGTGGTCGCTAGTATAAAGACCCCATTTTCCCAGTAAGATATTGTCCGCTCTGGAGATTGGGTCGTAACCCAATATCCTCCCCTCACGGCTTTGTTTGGCAAGGACTTCCCCGTCGGTCAGCCAACCTGGTACTACTCTCGCCGAAGCACTTTTAACTTCGGAGTTCTTATGGGATCCGTAGTCAATTGTGCTCCAAAACACGTCTTACTATCTTGGGAGGGTTTCCTTACATATGTTTTATTTCCACATACTTCCCCAAGCGATGTGGGATTGTGACGACCTCGTCTTTACGACCCGGGATTCACCTATACTTGAGTCCGGGATCCACCCCGCAATCCAAGGTTTGCCCGACAGTCGTACACATACCTACACATTTGGATCATCACAATCACCCCCCCCCCCCCCTCAGGGGCCCAACGTCCCCGTTGGTCACATTTCGGGTTGGGTACAGGCTCTGATACCATTTGTAACGACTCATTTTTCCCAGTAAGATATTGTCCGCTCTAGGGATTGGGCCGTAACCCAATATCCTCCCCTCACGGCTTTGTTTGGCAAGGAATTCTCAGTCGTTCACCCAACCTAGTACTACTCTCGCCGAAGCACTTTTAACTTCAGAGTTCTTATGGGATCCGTTGTCAATTGTGCTCCAAAAGGCGTCTTACTATCTTGGGAGAATTTCCTTACATATGTTTCATTTCCACATACTTCCTTAAATGATGTGGGATTGTGCCGACCCCCTCTTTACGACCCGGGATTCGTCTATACTCGAGTCCGGGATCCACACCGCAACCTGAGGTTTGCCCCGCAGTCGTACACATACCTACACATTCTGGTCATCACAGCCAGCACGTCAGTATTTTTGCATGTATATGGAAGATGAATCCTCGTGATACTTTGGACAGTCTCGATATCAAAGTATCATAAGGATATCCCAGTACAATTTTTGCTACGTGAAGGTTGTCATGTTTGCACATTACGAAATGGGTAATAGGGCGGTGATGACGCACTCATTGGGTTTTGAATTCCTAAACCTGATCAGGGTAGTATTTGTTAATTATCGTTTATACGGGTTGCTTCATAGATGACCATTGTTCACCGACAACCCGGGTAATGGGTTAGATCTTCGGATCGTACATTGTTTATTCTTCTTTCTGACTCATGAGGTGCTGCTAGACTTCGATCACTATCTTTTCTATGTAGATGTGCCAGAGGGGTCCTTGAATGATCCTCCTTTTTCACTGAGGGATATTTTTATAAGATAAGTACGATGATGACGTATTTTTGTATAATCGTCTATGTACACGAAAAATGTTTAACTTAATGCCTCATTTGTGGCTCATGGAACCTGTTTACGTAAAACGATGACAATTAGTTTTCATGAGATGATATTTGAAAATCATTTTGATATCGCATCATATTTTGAAAGAAAATGTCAAATAAGTTTTACATACATTTAATATAGCATTCCTACTGGGTTAGTCACTCACCCCAAATGACATCCTCTCCTCTCCAAGAAAGAACAAAAACAATAAGTAGCTGGAGTTTAGAAGTTGTTTACTTTATCTTTATTTTCTTTGTAGATTGTTTAGTTATTTTCTGATGATGACTTATCTACATTTGGGTCAGTATGAGATTAAATAATTTGGATTTAAACATTTGAAAATTATTAAATTGCTTTATTTTATCACACTATTATATTTGTAGTCACTATGTGGATCTCAGCTTTTAATTAATGTTCAAGTCTTCTGCTGCGAACTTAGCCTTGGATTGGGTGATTGGATACTCCTTGAGGATGGGGTCGCCGAAGTCGGCGTTCTGTTAGGCTCGCCTCCGGATCGTAACAAGAGAGCTCCCAAGTATCATTCTTTCAATGGCTTCAATTTCATCATTGATTGTCTTTCACCATGTTAATTCTTTGAAAGTAATTTCAAAGGATGTTGGATCACAATCTGCAAAGAAAGTTAAGTCATTGGATTATCAGTTTGGTCAATCCCAGTTACCTCATGATATGTCTTCCATGCAGGTTTTTTTCCAAGACGACGAGAACAAGTTTCAGCTGTTGTATCTATAATTTCTGTTGTTGGTAAGGTTTCAACATCTATTGAAGCTTAATTTTGAGAATTTTCAAAAATAGAAGTTGCTAGAATTTGTTATTGTTGTAGAAGTTGTTGTATATCAGTTTCATCATCAACTATAATTGGAGTAGGCTACTGTCATTTCCATTTTCAGGTGCTTTCCTCATCAAAAATAACATCTCTCAATTTATATGATTTGGAGTTTTCACTAGAGTCGAGAAAGAATAACTTTTTACCCTTATCATCGAACTTCCTTCTTTTCTCATCTAATATATGTGCATAAGCAATGCAACCAAAATTTTTAAAATGATCTCTTGCTGATTTTCTCCCTCTCCAAGCCTCCTCTGGTATCATGTTTTTAATAGAAAAATTAGGACTTCGATTCAATATGTAAATGCTCCAATTTACTACTTTAGGCCAAAAGTTCTTTGGAATTTTTCGTCTTGTCAACAAGCATCTCACAATGTTAAGAATGGTTCTATTTTTCCTCTCCAACACACCGTTTTGTTGTGCTGTATAAGTGGTTGCAAGTTCTATTTTTCTATGCCTTGATCTGTTAGATTCAATAAAATAACCAAATTAATTGAATCTAAAATGAATTCCAAAACGGAAAAGTGCGAGAGTCCAGTTCCTAAATCAATACGTTAGAAATTTTACAAATAAATCGTTAAAGCAAGAAGGGCATACCCGGATCCATTGTTTGAATGTCAAATACTGTAGATCGGGTACGTAGATCTTCCGATTCGACAATCGCCCTTTCTAATGTCTCTCTAGAATAATGGCGGTTCTAAGAGGTAAAGGGTTCAATTGTGAATTGAGGATCATAATCTTATATTTAACTTAATTTGATAATTTACCAGTTTGCCCATCACAAATTGGTAAATTACCTCTGATGTCTCTACACATTATAATATAACCATATTATATTTAATATACTCCAAAGTCCGTTAAAATCATATTAAATCACTTTAATATAGACTTAAACTTGATGATAACATAATGTATAATTTATAGTTTAATACTTTAGACACAAATAGAATTATAAATCCTTATAATTCTAACAATCTCCCACTTGGATCAAATTATAAACTAATCTATTACACATTATAATTTTATCCTTATGATATCAAATTTTGTTATCATCTAAACAGAGTATACTCAAACAATCTCATCCATTAATTATATCAAATGCAGGACCAAAGCGGCTTTTGTCTCAATTATCGTAACTAAACCTATCAATGATCACGAACACCAACATAATCAAATGACACAGATCAAATATAGATGTGTAGCATAGAAATTATATGTAATGTGATTTAACATGCCTATTTTCAACTGGTCCAACCAAAACTTTATTGAGATCATTAAAACTCAAATACCAGAGTAAATTAAATGAATACCTCATAGAATGAATACTGTAGTAACCAAAATATTCATTACAAATATCTATAGAATAGAATCACATAAAAAAAATTACAAACTCCCACTAAACCTCAATATCTCCAAGAGATGCAACCCTCATATGAGCAACATACTCGTGAAAGACCTTGGATCGTAATCCCTTTGTTAGCGGATCTGCAATCATGAAGTCTGTTCTAATGTGATCTATAGATATTTGACCACTCTGAACCCTTTCCTTCACAACAAGAAACTTGATGTCTACAAACTTAGACTTTGAGAAACTCCTGTTGTTGTTTGAGAACAACACGGCTGACTGATTGTCACATAAAATTCGAAGTGGTCTTTTAATACCATGCGAGATTCACAATCCCGTGACAAAGTTACTCAGCCATAATGTCTACTTGGATGCCTCATAACATGCTATAAACTCAGCTGCCATAGTAGAAGATGTCGTAAGTCTCTGTTTGACACTCTTCCAGGAGATAGCTCCTCCAGCTAAAAGAAAAATATAGCCCAACGTTGACTTCAAATCATCTTGGCATCCAGCAAAATCAGAGTCTGTATACCCAATGATCTCGAGCTGATCTGATTTCTTGTATGTGACAATCCGAAGTGGTCTTTCAATACCATGCGAGATTCACAATCCCGTGACAAAGTTACTCAGCCATAATGTCTGCTTAGATACCTCATAACATGTTATAAACTCAGCTGCCATAGTAGAAGAGGCTGTAAGTCTCTATTTAGCACTCTTCCAGGAGATAGCTCCTCCAGCTAAAAGAAAAATATAGCCCGACGTTGACTTCAAGTCATCTTGGCATCCAGCAAAATCAGAGTCAGTATACCCAATGATCTCGAGCTGATCTGATTTCTTGTATGTGAGCATGTACTATTTGGTTCTCTGTAAGTATCTGAGTACTCTTTTTACAGCCTTCCAATTATCCAATCTAGGATTGCTCAAGTATCTATCCAACATGCCAACTATGTACGCAATATCCGGATGCGTGCATAGTTGAACATACATTAAGCTTTCTACCGCCGAAGCATAAGAAATTTTTTGCATTTCTTTGACTTCAAAGTCACTTAAAGGGCATTGACTTTTATTTATTTTATCTTCTTTGGCAACAGAGGTATCTCCTGGTTTACATTCTTGCATGCCAAATCTTTTTAAAACCTTCTCGATATAACTTTTTTGTGATAATCCAAGTATACCTCGACAAAGATCTCGGTATATTTGGATTTCTAATACAAAAGGGACGCCACCAAGATCTTTTATTTCAAATTTCTTTTAAAGAAATTTCTTAGCGTCGTGCAACAAGCCTATATCGTTGTATGCTAATAATATGTCATCGACATATAAAACCAGAAACATCATTTTATTCCCACTAAATTTGTGGTATACACAATCAATTCGCCTCAAAATCATATGAAGTGACTGCTTAATGAAATTTGTAATACCATTGATGGGAAGCTTGTTTTATCCCGTAGATGAATTTCTTTAATTTGCAAACTAAGTCTTTTGATTTATCTGAATGAAAGAACTCAGGTTGCACCATATAGATCGTTTCATCAATGTCACCATTGAGAAACGCTGTCTTTACATCCATCTGATGTAGCTCTAAATCATATTGAGCTACTAGTGCCTTTATAGTTCTAAAGGAATCTTTCATAGATACCGGAGAGAAAGTTTTCTTATAGTTGATGTTTTCTCTTTGAATAAAACCCTTAGCAACAAGACGTGCTTTGAATATCTTAATGTTACCTTTTAAATTCCTTTTAGATTTAAAAATCTATTTACAACTAACAGGTTTCAAACTTGCAGATAACGGGACGGGATCCCAAACGTCATTGTCCTTCATGGACTTTAACTCCTCATTCATGGCATTAGTCCACTTTTGAGAATCAGAACTCTTAATGGCTTGGTTGAAAGTGACAAGGTCATCTTCCACCTCACCGAGTTTCTCATGTTCTTGTAAGAATATGATGTACTCATCAGAAATCGTACTCCTCTCTCTAGTGGACCTCTGTAATGTCATATTTTCTCAAGGCTGTTGAGTTTGTTCTTCGGGAATGATTTCCTGAAGAGGTTTAGGAAGTGATTCAACATTGTCTTTTTCATTATCCACTTGATCGAAGTCAAGGGAAACCAAAGGAAGAGGAACAACTTCCTCCTCAAAGAAAATGCCTTCTTTATATCCCATCACAAATCTACATCCTCGAAAAATCGGGCATTTTCTGTTTCAAAGAATGTCTTTACAGTGGGATCATAAAATTTGTACCTTCTTAACCGTTCAGAATACCCTACAAAATAACAACTAACAGTCCTAGAGTCCAGTTTCTTTTCATTGCGCCTATACGGTCTTGCCTCAGCTGGATACCCCCACACGTGTAAGTGTTTAAAAACAGGTTTTCGGCCCCTCCAACACTCGTGTGTGGTTATGTTAGCCATCGTTTTAGTAAGTACCCTGTTAAGGATATAAGCTACGGTCTTTAGTGATTCACCCCAGAAGGATTCTGGTATGGTCAAATTAGCAATCATGCTCCTTACCATGTCCTTAAGCGTTATGTTCCGTCTTTTAGCAACACCATTCATATTGGGCGAACCCGGCATGGTGTACTGAGGAACAATGCCACAGTCCTCTAGGTATTTAGCAAATCGTCCTGGACATTGTTCACCTGACCCGTCATACCGACCATAGTATTCACCACCACGATCAGATCTGACAACCTTAATCCTTTTATTAAGCTGATTTTCCACCTCAACTTTAAAGGCTTTGAACACGTCCAAATATTGAAACTTCTCATGAATGAGATATAGGTAGCCATAACGCGAGTAATCGTCAATGAATGATATGAAATAATGTTGACCATTCCAAGATGCCATAGGGAAAGGTCCATAAATATCTGTATGTATTAATTCAAGGACTTCTAAAGCTCGGTTAGCTTCTAATCTCCTTACACTTGTTTGTTTCTCTTTAATACAACTGACACAAACCTTAAAGTCAGTCATATCAAGAGGACCCAAAATTTCGTCTGATACAAGCTTTTCAATTTTCTTTTGAGAGATATGACCTAAACGCTTGTGTCATAACGAAGCTGAAATATTATTAGTTAATTTACGTTTTGTATCTCTTGAATCAATATGCAAGGTTTCATTAAATGAAGCTATGGTTTCTAACATATATAGATTGTCATAAACAAATAAAAATCCAGAACCCATTATATTTGAATTTAATGATAAACTGAATTTTTTATTTCCAAATGAACATGAATAACCAAATTTGTCCAATACAGAAATTAAATTCCGTCTAAAAGACGGTCCAACAAAAGTATCATTTAAATCCAAAAATTGTCCAGATTTTAATAACAATCTAAAATCTCCAATAGCTTCAACTTCAACTGATTTGTCATCGCCTACAAAGATGAATCTTTCAGTATCATTCGGCTTTCGGCAATTCAGACAACTCTGCTTAGACATACTAATGTGAGTCGTAGCACCCGAATCTAACCACCACGTATGTCTGGATACATAAACCCAATTAACCTCAGAACAAACAAGGTTGAGAAGTGTACCTTTCTTCACGTGCCATGCGTGATACTTGGCATAATATTTCTTTTGGTGCCCTTCTCCATTACACAAGAAACAACTGAAGCCCTTAGACTTCTTTTGTTTCAACTTAGAAGAAGCACCAAAAGCTTCATTCTTCCTTTTCTTTCCTTTATCCTTGGAAGATGATGTAAAATGAGCACTTTCTGTCCGATCATACTTAATCCTCTCTTCCTCTTGGACACAATGAGATATTAATTCATTAAGTGTCCACTTATCCTTCTGGCAGTTATAACTGATCTTAAACTGCCCAAACTGAGGAGGAAGAGAAATCAAGACTAAGTGAACAAGCATGTCTTCTGACAGCTCTAACTTAAATTCCTTGAGTCTTGAAGCAAGATGAGACATTACCATTATGGTACTCCCTGATATTTCCCTTTTCCATTATAGTTGAGTGAGACAAGCTTAGCTAAAAGCGTGCTTGTCTCAACTTCTCGTTTTTCTCAAAACGTTTCTCAAGTTCTTCGAGGAATATTTTGGCACCAGTGCCTTTCGACATATTGCCCCGAAATGCTTCTAGAATAGCGCGCTTCATGATCGTTAGACTTACACGATTTGAACGCTCCCACTTTTCCCGCTCCCTTTTATTATCAAGGGTACTTGATACTGAAAGAGGTGGGAAGCATGCGACTCTAAATGCAATGTCAAAATCCATGCACCCGAGAACAATCATAACGTTTTCTTTCCAGACTTTATAGTTGGTCTCGTTAAGTATAGGAACTGCATTAACGTTACCCATTATACTTGAGATGTTAACTGTAACAACAGAGAAAATAAAACAACAGTAACTCACAAATTAATATGCATATATATGACAATGATATAACTTAAAATATAGTGCATCCATCAACAAGTAATTGGCACAACATTAACACTTAATCTTTTGGCTAAAAGTGTTAACTTGTAACTTGGTCCAATATATAAACATTGACAATAAGACCTGTCAAACAATGAACTTATCTTTGGACAAGTTGAATGTTCATATGACAGCCTAATAATTGTCACATGTTTTAATACTTCTAACAAGCCATGCAACTGTACAAACATCAACCTTCCTTTAGGCCGATCGAAATTCATACAATGTCATGTCTCATGCCCAACATATAAAAATAGGATAATTAAAGCAAAAAAGGCTAATTTTATAGCATGTTACCCAACTATCCTATTTTACAATGTAAGACTTCATAAAATTGCACAAAAAAAGAGTTAAGAAAATTCATATACATGCATATTCAATAGCTAAGCAACCATATTAGTCAATCAGTAAACCAAATGATCAACCAACCTAGAATGAAAGGTTCAAATCGGCAAAAATTGGGCAAAAACATGGCGAAACGAGGCGAACCAAGCCTTGAATTGTCTAGAAACAGTCATTAAAAAGACCCAAAATAGCCGAACCAAAGTGTACGGGGGCCCATTTAACCAAATGGATCAATCCATTTTTTTTTTGTCAGACCAGATTGGACCGAATCAAACCGAATCGGTTCATCCCAAACCAAACCGGTCTGGGTCGAACCAACAAAAAACCAGTTCGAACCATAACCGAACCGAGTTGGTTTGGTCCGAGTGGGTCCGAACCCAAATGGTTTGGTCCGATTTGGAACTAACTTAACCCAGTCGAGCCAAATCGGCCCAAACCACCGGAGGGGCTGCGAAATAGCAACGAAAATTGCCAGAATCTCACCGATTCCAGTGGATTTTCACCCCAAAATTGTCCGAATTATCAAAATAATGATAGATTGGGCAATAATCCTTAACGTACATCAACAAAAAACCAATTTTAAAGCATCAAAACATGCATTTTAGCGAAATTAGATGCAAAAATATAGCCCTAAAAAATAATTTTGAAAATTAAAAAAAATTGATGCTTAATCCGATTTCAAGCAAAAAAAATTGATTACTTGTAGTTTAACGTAATTGGCTCTGATACCAATTGTTGGATTCAATAAAATAACCAAATTAATTGAATCTAAAATGAATTCCAAAAATGAAAAGAGCGAGAGTCCAGTTCCTGAATCAACACGTTAGAAATTCTACAAATAAATCATTAAAGCAAGAATATCATACCCGGATCCATTGTTTGAATGCAAAATACCGTAGATCAGGTACGTAGATCTTCCGATTCGACAATCGCCCTCGCTAATGTATCTCTAAAATGATGGTGGTTCCAAGAGGCAAAAGGTTCAATTGTGAATTAGGGACCATAACCCTATATTTAACTTAATTAGATAATTTACCAGTTTACCTATCACAAATTGGTAAATTATCCCTGGTGTCTCTACATATTAAAATATAACCATATTATATTTAATATACTCCAAAGTCCGTTGAAATCATATTAAATTACTTTAATATAGACTTAAAGCTGATGATAACATAATGTATAATTTATAGTTTAATAATTTAGATCCAAATAGAATTATAAATCCTTATAATTCTAACATGATCATCACAAAAATTTTCAAATTCCATTGAGCAATATTCTGCACCTCAATCAATACGTAGAGTTTTGATATTTTTCCCACTTCATTTTCAACACATGCTTTGAAGCTTTTAAATGCACTAAAAGTTTATGATTTTTCCTACAAAAAGTAGACCCATGTTTTTCGAGTAAAGTCATCAATAAATGTAACTAAATACTTTTTACCCCATTAGATAAAGGCTTTATTGCCCTACAAATATTAGAATGAACCAGCTCCAATGCATTTTTGGCTCACCATGACTTTCCTTAAGAGAATTGAGAACGATGTTGTTTTCCAACAACACATTCTTCACAAACTTGAGAATGAATAATTATTTGCAGAAAACCAATTACCATATTTTTTTGCTGTAGTCCTTAGTCCGTCAAAATTCAAATGACCATAACGAAGATGCCATAGCCATGAAGGGTCTTTAGCTTCAGCCAGAAGGGTCTTTAGCTTCAACCATCAAACAAGGCTGGACAATATCAATCTTAAGAGGAAACAACTTGTTTGAACTCATTTGAACAACAATAATGGATCCTCAATATGAATCATATACACCCTTCTCAATGGTTACTACAAACCTTTTTCTTGCAATTGACCAAACGCTTAATAAGTTGGTTTTCAAATCATAAATACAAACAACATTGGAAATTGTTTCCATAAAACCATCCTTGGTTCTAATTTTAATATCACCTTTCCTTGTTACATTCACAGTAGAACAATTCCCAAAGCTTACTGCAAAACAAAAGTCTTCATTTAAGTAAGAACCATCAATGAAGTTTTTGTTTTCTGTCTTCTGTTTTCTGCAAAACTGGAATTTTTCTTCCTTTTCTTTGTTGCTGGGTAATTTAGTATAACATTCAGAACGGTAATGGCCAATTTTATGACATCTAAAACACTCTACCTTGGATTTGTCAAATTGTTGATCGTTTCCTCTGTTTTTGCCTTGAAATTGGTCATCATCAACTTTATAGTATCGGTTGCCATCTCTATTGCCTCGATCTCCCCTTCCTCTCCCCCTCCCTTTATCTCTTCCTCTAGAATTTGAGGAATGAGTAAAGGTAGCAGCTTTTAAGGCCTGCTCTTCTCTAGGTGAACTTATGTTCGTCTTCTTTTCATGAACAAAAATAGGAAGAAAAAATAGAGAAATATAGGAAGAAGAATTGTTTTATTAAACCAATATCTACTGTTTTATAGGCTTTTAAACAAAAATAAACTGATAGAAACTACGTGCAAAAGGACTTCTTAAACTGGGGAACATGCTCCCACAAACTGTCAAGACCTAATATTAATAAATTTGGACTATGTCAAAATGCAGATAAAAACAAATATGCAGAAGTTATAAAACCAAAACATATGCCGCAAGAATTAAACATGTCTTCACCATCCAAATTAATTGTTTTTTTTTCGGGTAAATTATTACAAATGTAAGAAGCTTACATTATTTATTTATTTATTTTTAAAAGTAAATTGTATGAATTAATGAATAAATGACGTACAGTCAATAAGATTAGAGTATAAATGTAAGGGTAAAATGTAATTTGGTCTCCACATTATAGTTAAAAGGGCAATTTGCACTGTAAACTTGGATAATGGGCAAAAACAACCTGAATGTATTGATAATGAACAATTCACCCCTACTGTGTCATTTTCCACTAAAATAGTATGTTTTCGTTACGTGTCATATTTTTCTACCCGAAATACCCCTGTCTAGAGTCAGAACCGAACTAGACCAGTTTGCTTAAATTTTAAAAAGGGTAAAGTGCAATTTGGCCCCTACAACTAGGTGAAATGGGCAATTTACACCGTAAACTTGGATAATGGGCAATTTGGCCCCTACAACTAGAGTAAAGTGCAATTTGGCCCCTACCGTCTCATTTTCCGTTAAAATAGCACGTTTTCGTCACGTGCCTTATTTTCCTTTTAAAAATACCCTTATCTCTTTCTCACTCCTACCCTCTCTCTCTCCTTCGCTCTCTTCCATTTCCGCCGTTATTGTTTTACAGAGAAAAAGCTAATAGAAACGAACCACTACGCAGTGGACACAACAGCAGTTGGGAAGTTGGAATATAACTCCGACCAGCGTTCCTTTACTCGCAGTCACAACAACCATCAGAAAACGGAGATTGAGAGACGAAGATTCAAAGTGCGTTCTGAAGATTCGCCCATAAAAAAACTAATGACATTTAAGGCCTCCTACGCCATTATTAGAAATGAAAGAGTTACAAATCCAACCATAAGGAATCAACGAAAAGAAAAACAACACCACAAAATACAGAAAGAAACTAACTGCCGCAGAATGACAGAATAAATGCAAACAAAAAAAAAACACAGGCAATCATTGAACATGAAGAAAAAGAGAAATATAGACAACAGGAAAAAAAATGAAAGGATGAGAAGAAGGGAAGAGACGACACCAAGAACTGTTAACGTATCCACGGTGGTTGTTAACTGGAGATACCTGCCCGTCAAGTTTTGGGAGGACATGAGTGACTCATCGGCCCGCTTTCGCTCTATAACAAAGAGGTCGGAGAGAAAGCGCAGAGAGGAAAGGGAACCGCCATTGCAGAGGAAGAATGCCTGAACTGGCTGAATTCGAAGAAACCCAATTTAGTTGTTTACGTAAGTTTTGGAAGCATGGTGAATTTCACAACTTCGCAGGTGAAGGAAATGGTGATACTTCGGTCGACACTTCAACCGACTAGTCGACACTTCTCAGGCTTAACACCCTTGAGGGTCGACACTTCTACACTCGGGTCGACATTCCGTTTCCTCTGTTTTCAATTTGCACAAAGACTGGTCGACACCCACACTCTCGGGTCGACCCCTCTGCAAAACACCAGTTTGACAATTTACAATGGAGAGTCGAAAGTGAAGAGAGATAGAAATCCTTCCTCTTATCCATCGCTTTCTTCTCAGTCCTACGGCCTTCTCTCCTTCCTTTTACGTTGTCCGGGACTGAGGTTGAGTCATCTTCTTCTTCATTATCGTCGTAGGTTTGTTTTTTCACCAGTGAGAGGCTTCTCTGAAACCTCTCCACAGTTATCTTCATCTTTACAATGCCGTTCTTTCTCTTCCCGTCGGTTCTGAATATAGCCAATTCTGTTGCTGTGCTTTTTCTTTTCTTTTTTTGAGGAGTTAAGTAGAGGGTTGGTTTTGGTTTATATATAGGATGTTTGAAGAGTGTGATGAGATTGGAAGGTAGGGGTGTACGTGGTCCGGTCCGGTCCGGTTTTGAGAAAAATTAGGACTGGACCAACAATATTCGGTTTTTGATTTTGAGGACCGGTACCATCAAAAAAATTTTAAGGACCAGACCAGAACCGGACCAGAATTTCGGTTCCGGTTCTGGTCCGGTTCTGGTTTTCCCATCAAAAAATTCCACATATTTCATAATTACGACTTCCCAGTTAACTTACCAGGACGAGGGGGACTCAAGAAAGACATTGAAAATTTAATGAACAACCCACTAAAAAATTTAATGCTGTAAATTTCAGAGATGATGAATTACTGATCATCATGAAAATTTTGTTGCTTTTCAACAAAATAAAATAGAAGAGCACAACAAAAACAGAACCAACAGAACAGCAACAAAAACAGAACCAACAGAACAGCAACAAAAACAGCAAAGACACTGAAACATCCGAGCCAAAACAGAATGAACAACAGCAAAAACAACTAAATCATCACAAAACAGCAACAAAAAGAGCAAAACGAAATTACATTATACTGGAAAACTAACACAAACAAATGCTCTCGGTCAAGTCCGAAGAGTCTCCCAAGAATAGAAGCACAGTGAACGTAAAATAGAGGTGGGTGCGAGGTGGGTGCGACGTGCGAGGAAATGAATAGCTGTTGTTGATACTTACTCAGAGTCCAGAGAGCTCCGGTTCAGATTGAAGGCGTCGGCGTCGGCGTCGGCGTCGGCGTCGGCTGAGAGAGAAGATTGACGTTGAACTACAGATTGAAGGCTTCCGGCCTTCGGCTTCGGCTTCGACTTTGGCTTTGGCGACGGCGAACGCGAGACAGCCCTCCTCTCTGGCTCTCCCCTCTCCTCCGATTTTTCGACTTCGATCCAGAGCTTTCGAGTTTGGACAGAAACAAAAAAGCTAGGTTCAATTTCTGGAGATTTTTCATTTTCTTCCCCTCTTATGTGGTCCGGTTCGGTTTTTTGGGTTTTTGTCAATAAACCCGAAAACCGAACCGAATATTTCGGTTCTGCTTAAGCAGAACCGAAATTTATTTTTTAAAAAACAAAAAACTACCAGAACCGGACCAAATAGGTCGGTTCTGGTCCGGTCCGTCGGTCCGGGTCGATTTTGTACACCCCTATTGGAAGGTGATGATTTTATGCTGGGGGGAGGGAGGGAGGGAGGGAGGGAGGGAGAGAGAGAGAGAGAGAGAGAGCTTGGCGTGCTATTACATTAGTAACATGGAAGAAGACATGACTAGCCAAAAAAGGACGTTTCATGGTAGAGTGAATGCTGAGAGTCACGTACTCACATGCTCCCTATAGATACTCAGTGTAGAGACAACGTCGGTTTTCGTTTCTGAGTAATTTTTTTTGTTTGTTTACTGCTGCAATGTCAGGAATCATGTTTCAAGATATAACCACTCTGCTACTTGAATCGAAAGCATCCAAAGACAAGATCGAAATGTTTGTTGAGCGGTTGCAGGTAAATGAAGAAAAAAAAAAACAGAAGTTTTCTTCAGAAAAATGAAGTTTTTTCTCTGTAAAACAATGGAGGAAATGGAAGAGAGCGAGGGTGGGAGAGAGAAAGAGAAGGATATTTTTGGAAGGAAAATAAGGCACGTAACGAAAACGTGCTATTTTAACGAAAAATGAGACGGTAGGGGCCAAATTGCACTTTACTCTAGTTGTAGGGGCCAAATTGCCTATTATCTAAGTTTACGGTGTAAATTGTTCATTTCACCTAGTTGTAGGGGCCAAATTGCACTTTACCCTTTTAAAAACTAATCAAATTTCTACTTTGACCAAGTCTCGCTCTCTTGACTCTCAACTGGCCTCACTCTCTCGAACTGCTCGCTCGCCTCTCTCTCGCCAGTCGCCCCGCCCCACCTCGTGCTCGCTCTCGCAGCCCGTCTTCTTCCGCGTACAAAGCTGTTTCGCCGCATTGATTCTACTTTGACAGCATTTCCTTTAGTTCCATCTCATCAGCTTCGGCGAGGATTTCCGTCGCAAGTGAAAGATTTTGAGCTCTCACGGCAGACTGCAACGGAGCATCATCACGTTTTCCTATTAATTGCTCGTCATCTTCTTCTGAGGCATGCTTGGCCCACCGATTAAAGGCAGTTCTGCCAGTTCGTCCACCGGATGCAGGATCTGATTCCGATGAACAATCAAAAACTCGTTTCCATCTTTTCAGGAAAACCCCATGAAAAATCCCTCATTTTTTGTCCATGACAACCATCCTCGTCATCAGATTATTATCGATGGAATCTTAAAAACTTATAACTCGAAGCTGTTCCTCCATTTCAATCTCCACTATCCGTTCTCCACATGCCTTGCCCCCTGATGACTCTTATTTTAGAGTCATTTTATGTTAATTTTACATAAGAAAACTTATATGAATTGAGTGATTGCAATAATAAATTAGTATGGATTTACTGCAATTGCTATGTAATGCTGCAGCATTAGTGCTTTGATTGAATTTAATATATTTCATGCAGATTATCTGTTAAAAACATAATTTTTTTCTTCAGCTGAATTTTATATTTTCATATTTGAATGCAATTTTATTAGAGGGAAAATCAAAGTCAAAAGCTGAAGATTATAGAGGGCAAAGAAGCAGATCACGTAAATTGAGAAAATTTGTTGCTGATTATGGAGAGAGAAATTACTGGAATCATGGAAACAAATTAATTGAAATTTGAAATAAATGGAAGCAATAAATTTGAAATTAATAGCGGTGGATGTGGAAAAGAGCACAGGGCATCGGTAGATGTAAAGAAAGCTGGGCAGCAGAAGATGTGAGGAAATAAAGAAAACTGGGCAGCTGTTGATTTAAAGAACGGGCAGCACTAAAAGATAAAAGTGGCAGTAGAAGCTGAAAGAAATAAAAAATTTGGCAGCGGTAGAATTAAACAAAAGTTGACCAGCGGATGATTTAAAAAAATAGGGCAGCGGATGATTTAAAGAAAGGGCAGTAAAAGACAAAGTAGTGGAAGAAGGCAAAAACTGGACAGCAAAAAAAGACAAAATCCATCGGTAGATGCTGAAAGAAGAAAATAGAAGATGGTCACTGGGCAGCGAAAGACGTGATGAGGGGGCAGCACTAAAAGACGAAACCAAAATATCAACAGAGAGATTTGTGGAGAGAGAAAAGTCATTCTGGAAATAACCACTAAAAAGGTGGAACAATAAATGAAAATGGAGAGAGAAAGAGAAGATAGCTTGCAGAATTAAAAGGGATTTTTTTTAAAGGACTGCTTGCTGGAGAAGGAGCTCTGAACAGAGGAGGAGAACAACGACCTTGCTGAATTTTCTTCTTCTTCTTTATTACTATTTTTATGTTATTGAAAACTTTATTTTTATTTAGTATTGTTATCATGATTTTAGGCTAAATTTTATTATCTTGATTAGGACGATAGTACTCGTTACGATTTTTGCTACGATCTTGGTTTTGTTATACAATTGTATATTGAACAATTATTTGTGATATTTCTTGCTAAGTCAGATCATATCGATAGATAGGTTGACGATTCATGTTTATATTGTATCGATAGATAGATATAAATTCTTAGATGCATAAATAATTAATTGGATTAAATTGTTACAACGTGGTTAACATTAATTCAATTGGCAATAAGAATGAGACAAATCTGAAATTCAATATTAGTTACATTCATTCTAGGTCGAAGGAAATTCTAATTTGAATTTATCTAGGCAATTCGAAAAAATCCTAGATTTATTTAATTCTTGTTGTTCATAGACAATACTGCAGAGCATTACTAGAGCATCAGTAGTGAAATTATCGTAACGAAGAAATCGATCCTAGTCAAGACCTTTTTTTATCATTTTTACCTTGTTTACTCTGATTTACTTTGTTTCATCGTCATTCTAATTTTATTTCTATTTATTTTCATTTATCATCCTAATATTTTTATAGCAATTTACATACAATTAAAAATATCCTCGTGGGATCGATACTTTACTTACTTATTACTTCGTTAGCGACACGTGCACTTGCATGTAAGTGTGTAAAATCACTAACACTCCCCAAATTATAGACCTGAGGACAAAAAGAAATTCAGGTAAATATCTTCATTAATTGCAACAGAAAGCCCAATAACCTACAAACAATCCACCATTTATTCTTGTAAGTTCAATAGAAACGCCCAGGAAAAAAAATGAAAAAGTTGAAAAATGACGGGTACCCATATTTTCCTCATTTTCCTTGAGCTTCCGCAATCAACTAAACAAATAATTGGTTTTTATACTTGGGTTTGAGAGAGAATGAGGAATACAAATCCAAATAAGTTACACGAGGGCCAGCGGAGGATCTTCAGAACCCTCTCTGGTCGAACTTTATCGATATATCGAAGGAGAAAAGGAGGTGGTGTTGCCCTTCTATGTCAAATTTAACGAACAAAAAACAACAAAAATACGAGTATTTGAAGCCCAGAAAATGCGAAGAACAAGCAAGGTGGAGCTACTAGAGAGAGGGAGAGAGAGGCGCGCGAGAGAGAGCGAGGCGAGAGAGAGGCAAGCTCAAGGTCGAGAGAGCGAGGCTTCGCGCTTTGTCAAAGCAGAAATCTGATTAGTTTTTAAAATTTAAGCGAACTGGTTCGATTCTGACTCAAGGCAGGGGCATTTTGAGTAGAAAAATATGACACGTGATAAAACGTGTTATTTTAACTGAAAATAGCACAGTAATGAATGAATTGTCCATTATCAATACATTAAGATTGTTTTTCTTCATTATCTGAGTTTACAGTGTAAATTATCCTTTTCACCGTAACGTGGGGGTTAAATTACACTTTACCGTGAATGTAATGAGAGAGAAGACATAAAAAAACATACATGAAAGCCAAATTGGTCAACCTCAGCAGCAGGCCGACCTGGTCCAACTCACCACTCTGCCTTGAGGCTCATGTCAGGCCTGGCCAAGCCCACTGGCCTCCAACCAATGAACGCTTCGCCATCCCGACTGTTGAACAAAGTCTGCAAGCCGGACTACCCTTGTAGAACTAGGTCAAGGTCAGGCCTGACCCAGGCCAATATTTTATAGGCCCAGCCTGAGGCGAGACAGGTTGGGCCGTTTGCGGGACCAAATTGGTTAGTCCACATCCAAGCTTGCAAGAGAAGATTGTTTCATAACAGAGATATTGGGTTGTTGATGCTTCACAAACAGACATGAAGAGTCAAAAATCAAGACATTTGATAGCAGAAACCTGGCAAGGCTTTTCATTTCCTGGCTTTCTCTATCTTGTTAAGAAGGAATGATCGTTGACCGAAAGATTGGAAAGGAAAGGTTCTCCTTGTTGCCTTCGTCCCAACCTCTCGTGCAAATACCATTATCACCCCCTTTTTTAATTTTTTTTTATTTTTAATAACGAATTAAAGTAATTTAAAAATGGCAAGTGCAGAGGTTTGCTATGTAGTCAATGGGTGATCTGTGTTTGCTTCTTCCCCACGACATAGAAAGTACAACTTGTGGTTTGGAAATTTCTGGAACCATTACTATGGGAGGAGACGTAGTCTGACCAACGAATGGATTTCTCCTTCCCACGTATCCGAATTGTGGAAAACGATGACTCAGACTCTCTGCTGTGTGACCATGTCCATTGTAGTCTTCATGGTCCCTTCCTCTCCTCCGCTTGATTTCATCTTCTTCTTTCTTATATTCTGATTTTCTGTCAACAAAAATTCGTTGGGTCAACCAAGACCCATCCTGCTTAAATTCAGTTTGCCTCGCCATTTCTACTCTTAACGTTGGACCCTCTGCCTCTCCTTCTCTTTTCTCCTAAACATACAGAGGTAGGTTATGGCGGGATCCGGAGTGGTTGCCGTGTATGGAAATGGAGCAATCACCGAAACCAAGCAGTCTCCCTTCTCGGTGAAAGTCGGTCTGGCTCAAATGCTTCGCGGTGGTGTTATCATGGACGTGGTTAATGCGGAGCAAGCTCGAGTGGCGGAAGAGGCAGGGGCTTGCGCTGTCATGGCGTTGGAGCGCGTTCCCGCCGATATACGAACGCAAGGCGGGGTGGCTCGGATGAGTGACCCGCAACTCATTAAGGAAATCAAACAGGCCGTCACTATTCCGGTCATGGCCAAAGCCCGTATCGGCCACTTTGTCGAGGCTCAAATCCTCGAAGCGATAGGCATCGACTACATCGATGAAAGCGAGGTTCTCACCCTGGCGGATGAAGATAACCACATTAACAAGCATAATTTTCGAATCCCTTTTGTCTGCGGTTGCCGGAACCTCGGCGAAGCGCTCCGGCGGATACGCGAGGGGGCGGCGATGATTCGGACAAAAGGCGAGGCCGGAACTGGTAACATAGTCGAAGCGGTTCGTCACGTCAGGTCGGTGATGGGGAATATTAGGGCGTTGAGGAGCATGGACGACGATGAGGTGTTCACGTTTGCGAAGAAGATAGCAGCGCCGTACGATTTGGTGCTTCAGACGAAGCAGCTGGGGAGGCTCCCGGTGGTGCAGTTCGCCGCCGGAGGAGTAGCGACGCCGGCGGATGCGGCGCTGATGATGCAGCTCGGGTGCGACGGTGTTTTCGTTGGTTCAGGGGTGTTCAAGAGCGGTGACCCGTCGAAGCGGGCGAGGGCGATTGTTCAGGCCGTGACTCACTACAGTGACCCGGAAGTGCTTGCGGAGGTGAGCTCCGGGTTGGGGGAGGCTATGGTGGGGCTAAACATGAACGAAAAGGTGGAAAGGTTTGCTAATAGGTCGGAGTAACTCAACTGAAACTGGGTTTCTAGGTCTTGTTCTTCAGAGCTCTTCCATGGCGTAAACTCAGTAATTTTCATTTTCCGCTCTATATAAACACGATGTACTGATTTTATCTATCATTTCTGGTTATTTCCTCCTCTGGGTTGTCTCAATTTGTCCTACTGTTTTGAATTATCTATGCATAATCTGAACTCCCTTCGATTTTCTAGTTGTTTTTCTGTTGTTTATGGCTTGGTTTGGTCCAGCCTCTTCTCCTTTCTCCTCTCCTCGTCATTATTGGTTAAATTTACATAAAAATATACTCTGAATTATCAGAAAACAAGCACAGGTTGACGATGAACGTTGTCATTTCGAAAATTCCCAGCAAAAAAGGAAAAAACACAGTGGCATTGCTGGAAGTTTTACAGACCCATTTCAATGTCAGTCTCAATTGCTCTTAGTCTTACCCACAGCCTGGAATAAGAGAAGCAATTGAAGGAAGTAATAGGAAGCTCCCCCTATCGTGGCATACTGTATCCTCTCTTCTCCTTCCACCTCGGTGAAATCTCCCTCTCCAGATCCATTGAATCCTCCGGCCAACCACCCCAAGTTCTTGTATCCTTCTTCGTGCAATTTCGACACCGCCATTATCGACCTGGTGTCAAACCACTAGGTTTTAATGAAAGAATTTGACAATTTTAGACGAGATTTCTCTTACCTTAGGCCTTCACCACAAGCTACGAGCAACTTAGTGTTCTTATCAGGAACAGCCGCCGCCACTTGCCGGACGAAATCAGGACTTAAGGTGGTGAGATACTGGCCAGTCCACAATCCAATGTAGCCAAAATGTACCCATTTCTTGAGCAGAGTTACAGGGGAGTAGTCCGTGTCTTCGACGAACAGTGGCACCAGCAGTGCCCCTCTCACGCGAGCCTTGTCCGTCTCCCAGATGGGTCTGATGTCCAGAAGAGTGTAGCCTTCGGAAGCTATCGCCGCCGCGGCCTCGTTCGGTGGTATGGGTCTTACTCTGCCGCTTTGTATGAGCTGCCTACCGTTGCCGGAACTTGCTTTCACTTGAAATGTGCTTCTTTTTTGGATGGCGGTGGAGAAAGGTGGCTTTGGCTGCTTGATTTGGCGCTTCAAGATGGGTGTTTTCGAGAGATTTGTCTGTTGGATCGCCATCTCTTCTCTCTCTGTCACAAGCTTATCAACTTATCCAGAGTCAAACACAGCATGCTGCTGTTTCTGATTTAAAATTGGTATTTGCAGGGACCAAGTCCTCTTCATGGGGGAAGTTTGCTTTTATGCCCCTCCCTTATTTTTACTTTTGCTCCATTCAACAACTCCAACAATCCATTAATCCATGATAAAATATAAATTTCACCTTTCTTATAAGTTAAAACTGGTGTGCGTTTTGGACCTTAATTTATTAAACTTAATTAAATAGCCATTAAGTTTCGCCGAACTAGAATTGACCAATTGAAGAATTGTTGAGAAAAATATCAATATCATCTCTTGACACAAAGAATGCACATCAAAATAAAATATTTTTTTTTTCTTTGTGTACAATCAAATAGTCAAAGCAAATTAACAAATAGAAATAAGTAATAATAGATCAACCAAAAATTAACGAGCTTTGCGACGCCAATTTCTAGTGTAGAAACTCCTCAAAATAGAGTAAAAAACTAGGGATCCATATGCCACTTAATCAAACCTTCCATGATGGGTACAACCAAAGTTCTTTTTAAATCATCAAACTAAAGGCATACAACAATTTCATCAAGATCAAATAACAATCTTAGAAAGACAACCAAAAGTAAGAAATGATGAATATATAATACAAAACTTTAATCTCGTTCTTACCCTACTTGGCAGTCTTAGAAAACACAAAATACGATCTCCACCGTTCAGAATGTACCTTTGTATGTCGTAAATCTACTGTCAAAGTTTCAAAAAGATCCAACGGTTGAAACTTGAGAAAACAAAATTCTTATCCAGCTACTATGAAAAATCCAAAAATCTTTTTAGTTCTCTCTTCTTTTTACTATCACTATTTAGAGTTTATTTAGGCACAAAATCTTTTACAGTTTCAACTCAAAATATAGCCTAGCCCAACAAGAATAATATTAAACACCATGGTCACACAATGAAACTCATTCATAGGCAACAATCTATCATGCTAACTTAAATAAAAGTGTCGAAGCAATATACACTCAACTGGACCGAACCAAACTGTGTCCACTCCTATTTCAGTTTGTACATGTCCTGACCATAGTCACATAATTGAAACACATCAACGCAAATAAAAGTGTCGAAACGGAACGAAACATCTCATGAACTTTGCAAACCCAACTAAGAAAAACACCAAAAGAAGTGTTTATGGCAAACATCAAGAGTTGAATGCAAGTGATGAAGATGGGAACTTACCTTTATCAAGGCTTGATCCCCATAAAGCAAAATAAAAGTTACTTGCTACATAGATGGTAAACAAACAATTTACAAAGTCTTCTGAACGAGGTAGTTAATTACAAAGAATTTCGAAAGCAGCCCAATCTTATACACCCACCCATGATCGAAAAGCGAAGAATTCATGAATATATCATCGATCGGTCTGTACAACTCCGTTGATTGCAACTTCGAACAGGATAAAATTATACAAGATTCGACCGCAGAAGGCCTGTCCAAAGAATCGTCATAGTAGAATGCTTCTATTCTCCCATACTTTTAGCCAGAGACAGGAATGCCATGGATCCGAAACCATTCTGGCATGCGGAATTTCTCCTGGAGGGCTGGTCTGACGTCTTCTCGGAGAGCTAGATCTTTGAGAAGTGGAAGAATGACCTTGAGAAGCTAAAATGAGCCGCAATTTAGGACCATTTATGGGTGTGCTTAACATAGATTATTAAAGTTGTAAAAACTAAAGCCTACTGACCTGATCATCATAAGGCTGAGCTGCAGAAAATGGTATGCATGGTATTCCATTCAACGGTTGCAGCAAGAAACTAAACGGGTTGTTGTCGACAATGATAATTCGGCTCAGATCTTTTGATAAGCAAGACAGATCTTTCACGTGTTCTCGATGTTGCCTGCAAATTTTCAGTGTCACGGATGAAATCGTGCTGGACATTGATCGCGTATGGAAGTACAATCCAGAAATACCCTAATATATTAGGAGAGAAATTTGCACGTGTGACATATATATATAACCCTAGAATATCCCAAGTAAAAAAAAATGATACGTATATCACACAAAAGTAACTTCTTGTATCACGTAAAATCTAACCAACCGGAAAAAAAATCAAAAAATAAGTCAATAAAAATGACGTAGAAGAACCCAGATTCTAAATAAATAAAAACGTGGCTGAATTGGTCCCAGACACTTTCGGGAAGGAATGGAAGAAATGAGAGATTCTCGAACGAGGAAAAAGATCCAATGACTTTGAAAAAATTGAACGAGGACTATATTTTTTATCTTGAGGTGAAAATCTCATGTACGTTTATAGCCCTAACAAACCCACGATATGTAATGTGTAACCACCGTGAGAGTTTGTGCGAGATGTGGTATCGAGCATATTAGGCTTGATCCGTTCATTGCCACAGACCCCCACGCAAAAAAATAATTTTCACCCAAAATCTTGACGCAAACTAGAATTCGGGTCATCGAATTCCAACAATAAGCAAATGCCACAAAGTTGATTAAAGTTCTGTATAACCTAACCTAATAAAAGAACCAAATATATGTTAACTACCATTATATATGACGCTATTGTTGAAAGAATTAGGACCATAACTACAGTACCAAATATATCTATTGATTCTAAAAGAAGGGGAAAAAACACAATAAAAAAACAAATCTATCTCAGTTATTGTTGTTTAACTGAAGAAATGATGAGTCAAAATTTTCGATGAACTCTATTATTCTAATCGCCCCACTAGTAAACAAGAGGTTAGAAAAACCAAGATATGTCAGCATAAAAATGATAGAGTTATAATAAAGTACACTTGGGAAGGTAAGAGGGTCCAAATATATCTATTGATTCTAAAAGAACGGGAAAAAACACAAAAAAAAAAAACAAATCTATCTCAATTATTGTTGTTTAACTGAAGAAATGATGAGTCAAAATTTTCGATGAACTCTATTATTCTAATCGCCCCACTAGTAAACAAGAGGTTAGAAAAACCAAGATATGTCAGCATAAAAATGATAGAGTTATAATAAAGTACACTTGGAAAGGTAAGAGGGTAAGATGAAAAAATGTCATTTAAGATTCCTAGATAATGTTATAATTATATCTGTTGGTATTCTCTATATATTCTTTATTTAAAGGGAATGTTGTAGTACTTAAAGGTTATCTTTTGGAAAAATAGTTTAAGAGGAGAGCTAACAGACCTCTCGAACATCTCGTTATTTTGAGATATCTAACAGACCTCTCGAACGTTTAGTTATTTTATAATTTTCATTTCATCTTTTATATTAAATCTTAAGGGGCTCGTATCAAAAATCACCCTATCAGCAGACTAAAATCCAACATCACAAATTGTAAAATAATCGGATCAGAAATATTTATGACATCCTAACTATAACGAACACAAAATGCAATAACTTACGTGCTAACTGTTGAAGGTCGATAAAGTCGGAGGCTAAATCGATTCTCCGTATCTATTCTATCAACCAATGGTCTAGCATAACCTGTATGATGCAAATACACAACAAGGGAACTAAATCAACGATGCAAAGTAAAAGAAGGAAAGAGACAAATCAAGGCTGATTGATCAAGATCAAACCTTCAACCCCGGCAGTAAATAAAACAAGATTAGCAACTTCACCAATCTCTTTCAAGAACTCTCTCAAACCAGGTCGTTCAAATACCGTCACGTAACTGATCTTCGGTTTGCCTGCACATTCCTATCACGCATAGATATCAGTTAATCATCAACATATATCTTCACAGATTGGATAGAGATTTTGAGCCCAAATCAGTGATAACAAAATGTTGAATTGACATTATTCCTTAGAAGAAAAGAAAATACTTAATACTTGAGAATAGTAAGAATTCTCTTATCCCATTCCGAAAGATACCATCTCATAATCATCTATGACTATTTATGTCTGTAGCACGACCACTTGATGATGAAATGTGGAGGGAAGTGGGACAAGTATTGTAACTATATTCATGATTGGTTTCATCGGTTTTTTAGAGATCAACACAGAGAGATTCTCCAATACATAGCATAGACGGATAAGGACGACCTTATTCGATGTCCAGAGACAAGCCTTTTCTAACATATTTCACTGACGAAAGAAAAGATACCAACTCCATACGTATAGAAGGCTATGAAATAGATAATTGCAACAAAAAATAGCTCCATTTATAGCAACGCGCAGCCATCGAGTAAGACAAAGAGGAAAGTACCTTGTCCGAAGATACACATTCCAAATCAAACCACTTCAATCCCGCTTCTGTTGCTTGAGTACGAATAATGGTAGGCAAACTAGATTTTTCATATGCACATACAAGAGTCTCATCCAAATCAAGAACCACCTACATGACCATCAATGTGAGCAAACTAATTAGACCACAGCAAATTAGTACATTGATGCATAATCAATTATCAGGCTTTAAGCTAATTAGTGAATCCCCAATTCATAAAATCCCAGATTACATAGCAGCTGGTACAATTTAACGCATCTGGGTCTAAAAATAAGTGATATTTAATGTAAAAATTACGGGAGTTTTAGTACGCAAAAGCAAAATCAACAGAAAAATAAGCTAGGTCAAGCCCTGCAACTAACTAAAACAGCAATTTGAAGAAGAAGAAAAGTTTCAAACTTTCAAATTCCAAAACTAACCGTAAGTTTTTCCAAAGGACGGAAGGAATCACCGACGCCTCCACCAGCATCGGCCACGACGCTGCAGGAATTTTCTCGCAGCTCGGAGGAGTGATGAAGAGGGAGCTCAACGACGGGCAAAGGCTTGAAGGAAGGGGAAGAGGAAGCGAGAAGGGGTCGCCGGACACCGATATAAGACAAAACCTGAGCAATAGAAGGAGCACCCCTCGCGATCTGAGCGACTACCTGGACAAAGAAAGTCAACCAATCGATCAAAGCTCGCCATGCTTGCAGAGACCTCGGGGCACACACCTCGGGCGGAGCAAACTGCGCCATAGCCAGCGATGGCCGACGCAGAGAAGATTCAAACAGGAAACGAAGAAAGAAAATCAGAGTTTCAACTCCAATGAAAATCGATTTTACGAACAGACCATGAATCAAAGATGATAAATTTACGAATAAAATTGTAAAGATCTTTCTTTTCAATGCAAATTATTGGAAGAGTTGGTGGTGGTGGCTCAGAGACGGCTGGAAGCAGCTTAAATCTGATTAATTAAATTAATTAAATCCTAGAATTAAGATCTGGTGTTTTTTCCATAGCCTAGATCCGACCAGACACATGCCCTCGTCCAATCAGATGCTTTATTCCTTTTCTTGGTCTTTTATTAGGAGATCTCTTACTTTTAGCCTTTCCCTCCTTAACATTATCCATTTCTTACCAATTATTCTAATTGGCGACTATCTTAAAAAATAATATGATTAAAACCAATATAAATCCCAAAAATATAATCTTTAACGACTAGAATATTAAAGTGTTAAAAATCTAACAAATAAATTCCTAGTGAGGGGTCGGTCTCTGAGATCGGGGTTGGTGACCATCCGTTCTCGACAAAAAATATATCATATATCGGATTTTTTTGAAATTTTTACAACAAATTCAACGTATCATGAAAAAGTAATCTGGACAGTTTCGTAATTTTTTAACACTTGTACAATTTATTATAATTTTTAAAGTGTTGAAAATTATGAAAATTTTCATATTATCTTCCCATGATATGCTAAACATATGGTAAAATTTTCAATAAAATTCAATATTGTTTAGTATTTTTTTTGTAGAGTAGGAGGTCACCACCCTCCGTTGTGGGGGGTCACCAGTCCCCAATCTCACTTGAATGATTTAAAACATATCAAGCGATATCGAATTTTCTTGAAATTTTTACAATATGTTTCATCATATCATGGAAAGATAATTTGAAAAGTTTCGTGATTTTTCAACAACTGTACGATTTATTATAATTTTTTTTGTTTATTTTATATAATATTGATCACGTAAGCACTTGATAGAACAGGGAGCCGTTCATTATAGATCGGCCTCTCGTTCTAAGAGTAAATTTAGATCGGGGGGTCGATCTCCGAAATCGGCCCCCACCATGATTTTATTTATTAGTTTTTTTGAAACTTTAAGGTTTTTATTGTTAAGGGAAAAGTTTAATTTAGCCCCCAACGTATGGGGTCAATGGTCAATTGCCCTTAACATTTATTTTTGACCCAATCAACCCCTATCGTTGACGTCGTTTGCAATTCGACCCCTCCCGTCAAATTTCCCTTTAAATTTGACATGTGCTTTGCACGTGCCTTTCAACATCTTCAAACTACTATTTCTCTCTAAGTTAAACTGTTTTGGATTACTCAGTCATACACAACAAACAGTGAGAAAGTGGTGTTTCTGAATGAGAGGCCTATATCGGAGCCATCTAGGGCTTGGGAAAATTCTGCAGCAGCTGCGATAGAAGCCTCCAACCTCCATTTTTCTTCTGTTCTCTCTCCTGCAAGGTTTTTCCATTTCCACGAATTCCCATCTCCGCCATTTTTGCTTCCTCTTCTTCTCTTGCTAAACTATCTTCATCTTTATATGAGATTACTCAAATAATCGCAGACAAGGTAAAGTAAGAGTTAGAGAGAAATTGACACCGTAGTTTTTAACGTGGTTCGGATAATCTTGCCTACGTCCACGCTCCAAGGTTCCCCCTTGAAGATTCATTTCTCCTCCTCTTGAGAAAACTAGATCGAACTTCACGGGCGTTGATCTACTGCCTTTTACACTTTGATTGATCTTTACGGGCGTCAATCACAGCCTTTACACTTTGATTGATCTTCACGGGCGTCAATCACAGCCTTACAACTTTTACAAGATAGAAGTATTGAGTACAAATGATACACTCTCTCAAAGAGATAAATCTCAAGTTCTAGGGCAGAGAGAGAGGTATACAGACTTTTTGCTAAAAAGCCTGTAGGAGTATTTTGTTACTGTTCAATCGATTGGCAAAAAGTTGTTCTACTGAGCTTCATTTTTTCTTTTATACTCTGTCTGTAATTTGCCTTTCATCCAGAGAGCTCCGTGTTTCCGTACGAAAATATGACTGTTGGAGAGCTTTCATTCACAGAAAAATAGCCGTTTGAATTCTGGAGTCGCTATCGCTCGTGGTCTTTAAAGTCTGGACGATTGAGTTTGTTTTGACTTTGGACGACTGCGTCTTTCATTGGTGTGGACGACTGCGTCTTTCATTGGTGTAAACGACTGCGTCTGCTATTGGCGTGGACGACAGCGTCTTTCTTTTAAGCGTGGACGACAGAGTCTTTCCTTTGAGCGTGGACGACAGCGTCTTTCCTTTGAGTGTGGACGACAGAGTTTTTTCTTTGAGTGTGGACGACAGCGTCTTTCCTTTGAACGTGGACGACTGCGTCTTTCTTTCGAACGTGGACGACTGCGTCTTTCTTTTACGTGGACAACTGAGACCTTGGACGTTTACGTCTTTCTCTGTTTTCTTTTCACGTGGACGATTGACTTCTACATGACTGTGGACACTTGATTCTGACTGAAGTCACCTGACATTCACGTGATACTATGGACGATTGATTTCCACAGACTACTTCGTTTATTTCTGTTTTCTTTCACGTGGACGATTGTCTTCCACAGACTATTAACACTTAGCCAAAATTGTTAAAAAACATAATACCCTTTTCAAAGGGTATTTCCAAATAAATATCATAAACATAATAAATTAATTATCCAGTTCGTAAATTTCATATTACTCATGCTCATCAGTTTATATATTTCTTATTAAACTTAATTAACAGTTTACTCGTTTCATATTAATCATAATCATCAAAAAACATAATCATCAAAAATAGTTACTTAAACGCATTTAAGCTAACAAAAACAGAATCCAACACGACCTCCACGACTGTGATTTTTCTCCGTCTTCTACCATAAAATGTGCTAGCCAGAACTTCTCTGACTGGGACTTTGACTCACCAGGGTCTCTATCTTCGTCGACTGGAGGCTCGTTGATTATTCGCATGGAGTTGAGGCCTGCGATCACTCCAACATCCATTGTGGCTTGTCGTTGTGAATCATTGAAATACACAGGGACTGTGACCATGGCATTCTTCACAGGACATCCGAGTTTTGCAGTCGCGATTTCACGCATCTTCTCTGTCATTCTGACTTCGACTCGTCGAGTGAAATTCGTTGGTTTGTTTGAGACAGAGGAGGGAGGGAGGGAGGGAGGGAAGGAGAAAAAGGTAGTTTGGGGATTTTGAAAGGCACGTGCACAGCATGTGTGAAATTTAAAGGAAAAATTGACGGGAGAGGTCGAATTGCAAACGACGTCAACGATAGGGGCTGATTGGGTTAAAAATTAACGTTAGGGACCAATTGACCATTGACCTCATACGTTGGAAGCTAAATTGAACTTTTCCATATTGTTAAATATTATAGTTTAGGGGTTAATTTAAATAAACTTTATAATTTAGAGTTTATATTGATTTTAACCCAAAATAATAAAAGACCTATTGATTTAACTAAACGATTAGTGACTATCATATAAAATATACTAAACGATCTTGAACTTTCTTCAAATTTTTACCACATATTCACCATATAATAGGGGAAGACATTCAAGAAAGTTTTATAATTTTTAGATAACATATATAATTTTAATAAATTATTTTGTAAAATGGATGTAAAATATTATGATAAATTGTAAAGTGTTAAAAAAATGACGAAACTTTCTAGAATTTCTAGAAAGTCATTCAAGAAATTTTCGGGATTTTTAGATGACGTATATAATTTTAATGAATTATTTTGTGAAATAGACGTAAAACATTATGATAAATTGCGAAAGTGTTAAAAAAATGACAAAAATTTCTAGAATTTCTTCCCATAATATGTTGTAAAAAATTCAATATCCATAATTTCTTCCCATTATAGCCACTAATATATTGAGTTATGGAGCCTAATTTAGGTTGAGGGTATTTTGGTAATTAAGTATCCTATTATTGTGTAACCCTAAATCGTCTATTATATAAAAACGTGTTTAGGTTATTGAGTTGTATCACAGATCACAGATTCCAGAGTGTCTGAGAGGGTGAGGAACAACTGTTGTAACTCCGGTTTTTCATCTTAGTGAAATCTGTCAGCGGCTAGTGGACGTAGCTCTCGCGACGAGAGTGAACCACTATAAATCTGTAACACCCGGCATTTTTGCCATGTAGATATTCCTTAAATTATTCAACGGGATTAATGGGAATAATCTTGCAAGGTTTGTTTTTATTAATTTGCTAATGTTTCCAGTTGAATATGTATGATTCATGAAACCAAATGGTGAAACTAAATAGCAAATTAGTTAAAGACCAATGGAAGGGTAAAATAGAGAGAAATTAAGGTTGGTGGGAAATAGCCAATGGATGAATGCCATCTGGCAACTTGTTGAAGAAGCCATGTCTTCTTCCTTCCCTCCTGTTCTTCTCTTCATTCTGGCGTGAAACTCCCCCCTGTTTTCTCCCTTCCAGTCGACGAACAACCATCGAAGTTACTTCGATCTCCTCGGCTCCTTTCTGTTTTCCCGTTGAGGTAAATGTCTGGTTGAATGCTAACGAATTTGGACAAGTTTAATGCGAGTTTTTCACTGAGATTTAGGGTTATTATTTTAGTGAAAACTCACTATTTTTGGATGAAAACACGTTGGTGTGTTTTCTAAAGTGTTGAAACGTGTTTGCTGCATTTCCTACGAGATATTAGTTAGCATTTGTAGCGTGTTTGAATTCTGTACATCCATTTACAGATCCGAGCTTTCCAGGGGCATTCGAGCACACTGCATTGCTGCAAACAGGTAAGTTCATGCATCTACGTTGGCCCTTAAGGCCCTACAACTCGGAGGTACTAGGTCTGGTTCGGGTAGATAGGTTTTAGGTTATGTTTTAAGTTAAACGTGTTTCCGTTATATTCTGTTTCCTGTTGTATTCATTCTGTCATCTGTGAACGTTAAGTTTAAGCATCGCACTTATTCATGCATACACGTTTTCCTGTAAAATCATGCAAATATTTTCAGCACTGGTTTTGAAGTAAGTAAGATAAAATCCTGTAAAGAAAATGTATGGTTAAGTGTGGACGAGGACTGGCATCCTGTCAAGTACTCCTGTTATGTCCTGAAAGTGGCATGTACATCCTGTTGCGCCAGCTCCTCCTCCCACTTATACCTTCCTGTCCAGTGAAACGTAATGTAATGTAATGTTCATGTATTTGAAAATGTTCATGCATAGCATATGCACACTGCATTTCATGTTCTTACTGAGCTCTAGGCTCATAGATGAACTCCCTGTTGTAGGTACGGATCCCGTGGATGAGGACTTGGTGCCTCAGGCCGATGTGTAGGTTGCAGTTGGCGGATCGAGCTCATTGGGAATGGTTGCTGCAGTCAGATAAATTCTGTGTAGAGGTTTAAGTCCTTGAAGTAAAGTTCATATTTGTAAACTCTTCTGGATGTTTGTGGTTTCTGTTTGAAAACTTTGTTGTAGTCTTGTGTTTTGTTTGAAAGTTTTGTTGGAAATTTTGAAATGTACAAGTCCTGTTGTTGATGTATTTAAAACCTCCGTATTTGACAGATTGTATCCATATATTTTAAATGTTTTGAAAACATTCTGGAACTGCTTGAGTTCTCCATTTTTCAGGCCATGCATGGATAGTCTCGAAATTTAGAGCTAACCATGCAGTTTGTTTTCCTTAGAAATCTGTAAATTTTGAATCGGGTTTGAAGGTTTGAAGTCTTATACCTTCTGTTTTAAAGATTCCTGTTGAAATGTCCTCCTGTTAAAAAGTGGTCCAATTCTGTCTTTAAAATCAAGTTCTCCGCCTGGTGTAAATATGTCTTCCGGTTGACGTCAGCATAAGTCTTCCGCCCAGTTTATTCAGAGTTTCTGTTTTTGTCTTCCGGTTGGCGTCATCCATTCTTCCGGCTGACGTCATCGTCTCATCCGATTCTTTCTGCTGCATATATCTGCCGATGACGTCATCACATCTTCCGATGACATCATCACACATCCGATCCAGCTTTACTCAGCATCTACCGGTGACGTCATTCATCTACCGGCTGACGTCATCACCTTCTGCCGATTTGGTTTAAAGTCTGTTTATTGCATGTTTCTTTCGATGACGTCATCACATCTTCCGATGACGTCATCACCTCATCCGGTGTGAGCTGCTGTTTTTATCTTCCGGTTGACGTCATCTTCTCTTCCGGCTGACGTCATCTGTTTTGTTTTATTCAATCTACCGACGATCTTTTAAACTGAGTCTTCCGCCAGCCCTACGTTATGTTTTTCTGTTTTTACCTGTTTATTTTGTTTAATTATTTTTTTCGCCCCGTCTCTTCTCTTATATTGTCCATTACTGAAACCTGTTTCGCTTCCAACTCCAGAGAACTCTCTCTCTGTCACGTTTTAAAGTTTGTAAATGTTATGTTCCCTGTTTAAAAGAAGAAGGGTTGTCCCCGTTTTCTGTAAATGTCCCGGAGTGACGGCTTCGATCCCGGACCCCGATCGAGTTTCGGTTCCGGGCTGTCACAAAATCTGTGTGTTATTTCTTTTTCGTATTCCTAATCGTTCGTTACAGGAGGATTAGGGCGTCTAATCCTAACAACTGGTATCAAAGCTTCGAGGTTGAGGTGGTTTTCGGAAAATCAGGGTTTGATTTTTCGAAAGGTATCGATCGATTTCAAGTTTGCAATTTTCGATTAGTAAAATTTGCAATTTTGGAAAAAGAAAATAGAAAATTTTTTCTATTGTGTTTCTGCTGCGTAAATTGAAAAAAAAAAACGAAAAAACAAAAAAAATAGGAAATTGCTTTTGGTTCTGTTTTTTCTTCGACAGAAAGGAAAAAGAAAACAGAACAGTGTTCTATTGTTGTTCTTCGACAGAGAAGAACTGCTCGCCGCGAAGGAACTCGAGCATCGTCGCCACCCCCGACCGCGCCAGACCGCGCCGCCCCGACCGCACAGACCGCGCCGTCGCCCCCGACCGCGCGCCGCGGCCACACCAAAACCGAGGAGAAACAGAGCCCGAGTCGCGCGAAGGAGAAGCTCGAGCCCGCCGCCGACTGCCGCGCTCCGTTCAGAATCTCGCTGCCGATCAAACCGGCGTGCGCGTCAGAGAAGAATACCGCGCCGTCGCCGAAGAACAGAACCTACTGTTCTGTGTTCTGCTCACCGCGCGAACAGCCGAGCGCCGTCGCTGCCTTGCCGTCCAAAACCCACCGCCGACTACCGACGCCGCTGGACAGTCGCCGCCGTTCTGCCATCACTGCGCCGTCGCCGACCTACCTTATTTTTGTGCCCGGTTGGTCAGAGAACCAGTCTTCGTGCACTGTTGGTTGAAGAAACAGTTTGGTGCACTGTTTTTCAATTCTGTTTTGGTGGAATACTTTCTGGTTAATTGGTTGGATTTCAAAATTGTTCTTGATTTTTTGGGTGCAATTTTGTGGACTTCTTTAGCTGAAATTTTTGTGATCGTGCTGATAAATTATTGGGCGGACTTGAGATTATTTATTGGGGCAGAGATATTTTTGGGATTTTCTGGGTTGAAAATTCTAAAATTTTTGGTTCCGAATAACTGTTTTCGGTATTGATTATTAGTAATAATGGCAGGCGATGACAGTACAGGACACAGTATTGGAAAATTCGATGGGACAGATTTTGCGTTCTGGAGGAATACAAATTGAGGACTATTTATACGGGAAAAGATTTCATCTTCCTTTGAGTGCGAAACTAGAGAAGATGGAAGACGGTGAATAGAATCTCCTTGATAGACAGGTTTTGGGAGTCATCAGATTGACGCTGACTAAAAGCGTTGCTCACAACGTGGCGAAGGAGCAAACTACAGCGAGTCTGATGAAGGCTCTATCTGATATGTACGAGAAACCCTCTGCGAACAACAAGGTGCATCTGATGAAAAAATTGTTTAATCTGAAAATGGGTGAAGGTACTTCTGTAGTTGCACATCTAAATGAATTTAATACTGTTGTGAATCAATTATTGTCTGTGAATATTGATTTTGGGGATGAGGTTCGAGCCCTAATTTTGTTGGCGTCGCTACCGAATAGCTGGGAGCCTATGAGGGCAGCAGTCAGTAATTCAGTTGGAAGTGCAAAATTAGTATTCACCGATGTGAGGGATCGCATTCTTGCCGAGGAAGTTCGAAGAATTGATTCTGGAGAAACATCGAAACACTCAGCTCTTAATGTTGAAAACAGAGGAAGAAATAATAACAGAAACTCCAACCGGGGTAGGGGCAGATCCAGATCCAATTCGAGAAATGGAAGGGGTCACTCTAAATCCAGAAAAAAATTTGAGTGCTGGAATTGTGGCAAGCAGGGTCACATGAAAAATGATTGCAGAGCTCCGAAGAAGAACGGTACTGAAAAAAGGTGATGGAGCAAATACAGTAACAGAAGAGATCACTGACGCATTGATTCTTTCAGTTGATAGCCCGATAGACTCATGGGTCTTGGACTCGGGAGCATCCTTTCATACCACGGCTCACAAAGAACTAATGGAGAATTATGTAGCTGGAAATCATGGGAAAGTCTATCTTGCAGATGGTGAGCCACTGGATATTGTGGGCATCGGAGACATCAAATTGAAGACGCAAATACGGGTCTGTTTGGAGTATCAATAAAGTAAGACATGTTCCGGATTTGATGCGTAATTTGATTTCAGTGGGGCAGCTTGATAGTGAGGGTTACAATGTTAGTTTCGGAACAAATGTTTGGAAAGTAACTAAAGGAGCGATGGTCGTCGCTCGAGGTCAGAAAACAAGAACCCTATACATGACTTCTACATGCAGAGACATAGTTGCTTTTGTTGATAGTTCGAAGGAAACAAAGTTATGGCATTGCAGATTGGGCCACATGAGCAAGAAAGGAATGAAGATTCTTGTCAAGAATGGTCAGATTCCGGAGCTGAAGTCTTCCAGCATTAGCTATGTGAAAGTTGCATTTTTGGGAAACAGAAATGTGTCAGTTTTCTAAAGGTTGAGAAGGAGCTGAAGCAGAAAAAGCTGAAATTAGTGCACACTGACGTGTGGGGACCCGCACCCGTTTCTTCTCTTGGTGGATCACACTACTACGTGACGTTCATAGATAATTCAACAAGAAAGGTTTGGGTCTACTTCATGAAGAACAAGTCTGATGTATTCAGTGTTTTCAAGAAGTGGAAAGCTTTGGTTGAGAATGAAACGAATCTGAAAGTGAAGTGTTTGAGATCCGACAACGGAGGCGAGTATATCAGTGCAGATTTCAGTGAGTATTGTGCTATGAATGGAATCAAGATGCAAAAGACTATTCCTCGAACGCCTCAAGAAAATGGAGTAGCTGAAAGGATGAACAGAACGCTGAATAAACGTGCAAGGAGCATGAGATTGCATGCCGGACTGCCTAAAACCTTTTGGGCAGATGCAGTCAGCACAGCAGCCTACCTGATAAATAGAGGACCCTCTGTACCTCTAGATTTCAAAGTTCCAGAAGAATTTTGGAGCGGTAAAAAGGTAAACTTTTCTTTTCTGGAAGTTTTTGGTTGCTTATCATATGTTCATATGGATAATTCTGATAGAAGTAAACTTGATTCGAAATCTAATAAGTGTTTTCTTATTGGTTATGGTGACGCCGAGTTTGGTTATCGTTTCTGGGATAATCAAAATTGGAAGATCATTCGCAGCAGGAACGTCATCTTCAAAGAACAGGTTCTTTACAAAGATGCTGTTGGAAAGACTTCTGACAGTGGGAGTTCTGTATTGAATGAGTCTACTGTGGTCAATTTCAGAGATTTTTCAGCTGATAATAGTCCGACTGTTGAAGAAACTCGGGGTGTTGTTGAAGAAGAAGTTGATGAGAATGTGGCTCCAGAGGTAAATCCGCAAACGCCGATTGCAGAACTGAGACGATCATCCAGAATCAGCAAACCAACTCAGAGATGGTCCCCGTCTCTCAATTACATTTTGCTTACTGACAGAGGTGAACCGGGATGTTATGAGGAAGCAGAACAGTCTGATGATTTGATTGAGTGGAAGGCAGCCATGAAAGATGAAATGGACTCGCTGAAATCAAATGAAACTTGGACATTAACCAAGTTGCCGAAGGGGAAGACAGCACTGCATAACAAGTGGATTTACCGGATTAAAGAAGAACCTGATGGAAGTAAGAGATATAAAGCCAGATTGGTTGTCAAGGGTTTTCAGCAGAAAGAAGGCATTGACTACACCGATATTTTCTCACCAGTGGTGAAGCTGACGACGATCAAAACAGTTTTGAGTTTGGTTGTGAAAGAAGATCTTTATCTGCAGCAGATGGATGTGAAAACTGCTTTCCTTCACGGCAGTTTAGATGAAGAGATATACATGCGTCAGCCACAAGGTTTTGAGATGAGAGGGAAAGAGGAACTTGTATGTAAGCTTCAGAAGAGTTTGTACGGTTTGAAACAGGCTCCAAGGCAGTGGTACAAGAGATTCGATAGTTTCATGAAGAATAACAGCTTTGTGAGATGTGAAGCCAATCACTGCTGCTACATTAAAAGGTTTGATAATTCCTACATTATTTTGCTCCTTTACGTTGATGATATGTTGATTGCTGGAGCAAGCTTGCCTAAGATTGATAGGCTGAAGAGGAAGTTATCTACAAAGTTTGCAATGAATGATTTGGGTGCTGCAAAACAAATCTTTGGGATGAGAATATTCAGGGATAAAGATGTTCTCAAACTCTCACAAGAAGACTATGTGAAGAAGATTCTTAGCAGGTTCCAAATGCAGGATGCGAAGCCAGTCACTACACCATTGGCTAGTCATTTCAAACTATCCAAAGATCAGTCACCCTCGACCGAGGAAGAGAGGAACTACATGGCCAAAGTTCCATATGCCTCAGCCGTTGGTAGTCTAATGTATGCGATGGTTTGTACACGACCAGATATTGCACATGCAGTGGGAGTTGTCAGCAAGTTTATGAGTAATCCAGGAAGAAAACATTGGGAAGCTGTAAAATGGATCTTGCGATACTTGAAGGGTAGTTCGGGATTCGCTTTATGTTTTCGAAAGTCAGATTTGGGTTTGGATGGATATGTTGATGCTGATAATGGTGGTGATATTGACAGTAGTAAGAGCATGACTGGGTATGTCTACACCTTGGGTGGTACCGCAATAAGTTGGGTTTCGAGACTTCAAGATGTCGTCGCTCTTTCTAGCTGTGAAGCCGAGTATATTGCAGTGACAGAAGCTGCAAAGGAGATGATGTGGTTACAGCCTTTCTTACTCGAGTTAGGCCAAAACTACGATGGAAGTGTATTGCATTGTGACAGCCAGAGTGTCATCCATTTGGCAAAGAATCCAGTTTATCATGGAAAGACAAAACATATACAAGTACGCTATCACTTTATCAGATCTGCTTTAGAAGATGGAGTATTAGCGCTTGAGAAGATCCCAGGGAGTCGGAATCCAGCTGACATGTTGACGAAAGCTGTGACGAGTGAGAAGCTGAAGTTGTGCGCAACTTCAGTTGGACTTCTTGGATGAGACATTGAAGTGAAGCCGCTGAAGATAGAGAGATGATGTGATTAGTCTCCAAGTGGGAGATTGTTGAGTTATGGAGCCTAATTTAGGTTGAAGGTATTTTGGTAATTAAGTATCCTATTATTGTGTAACCCTAAATCGTCTATTATATAAAGACGTGTTTAGGTTATTGAGTTGTATCCACAGATCACAGATTCCAGAGTGTCTGAGAGGGTGAGGAACAACTGTTGTAACTCCGGTTTTTCATCTTAGTGAAATCTGTCAGCGGCCAGTGGACGTAGCTCTCGCGACGAGAGTGAACTACTATAAATCTGTGTGTTATTTCTTTTTCGTATTCCTAATCGTTCGTTACAGGAGGATTAGGGCGTCTAATCCTAACATAATATTTTAGAGACTCTCTTTGAGAATAGGCTCATTTTCTCCGTAACGAGCTCCCATAGTCGAGACTAGGAGCCTGTTTTCGAGGACAAGATCTAACTGAGATTTATTTTGTTAAAAAAATTGATAGTTTAAAATTTATTTTTTGACGAAAATAGTTTAAGGTTGTGGTATCTTTTGTTTTTTAATAATAATATTATTTAATTTTTATTTTTATATGATCTTCTTATTTATTTTCATTATTAAATTTAATAAAAAAAATCACACGACAATTACTTTGTCTGAGACGTCTATTTATATTTAGCTGGAGTAACTGACTCTCGTTTCAGTCATTTTAAAAAAACATTAGTTTTAAGAAATCATTGTGTAGCAATTAATTGAACTAATCTCATTATTTTACACTAATTAAGTATTTTAAAGAATATATAGATAAGTGATTTCATTGCTAAATTTATTGATAAAAATATTTAAATATTTAATAATTAAAAAGAAAAATATCAATTTAAGAGAATTGTCAAACTACACGTGTGACTAAACTTATGTTTTACTTTAAATTAATTTCATGATGATTCCATGGACGCACGTGTGGGAGGAGACCATCACCATTGAAGGTCCAAATGAAAGCCTACAATGGCGAGATGAAGCGTGAGCCCACTTCAAAGCCCGCCTCTGCTCTCTGATCGATTTGATTTTGAGGGCCAGTCGGCACTCGCTCCTCGCTCCAGTGTTTCTTCGTTGTGTTGAAACTCCGGCTGGAATCGGAAGTGAAGCTGAGAATTAACTGTAGGAGAGGAAGCTGAGTTGGAGCAGAAGAATCGAGGTATGGGTTTGGATTACTACAAGATTCTTCAGGTAGACCGCAACGCTAAAGAGGATGATTTGAAGAAGGCCTATCGAAAGCTCGCCATGAAATGGCATCCCGATAAGAATCCCAACAACAAAAAGGACGCCGAGGCTAAATTCAAGCAAATCTCTGAGGCTTATGATGTATTCTTCTCGTCATGTCTCTCCTCTTTCCCTATTTTTAGAAAATTGGATGCAATTTCCTTCTTGTTTTTGAATTTTATCGAACAATGTTATTAGGTTCTGAGCGATCCCCAAAAGCGAGCGGTTTATGATCAGTACGGTGAGGAGGGTTTGAAGGGTCAGGTGCCGCCTCCGGGCGGCACGGGTGGCTTTTCCAGCGGGCGGACCATGTTCCATTTTAATCCGAGGAGCGCGGATGATATTTTCTCGGAGTTTTTCGGCTTTTCAACCCCCTTTGGAGGGATGGGCGACATGGGTGGGTCTCGAGCTGGTGCTTCTGGGTTTCCGAGAGGGATGTTCCCTGAAGATATATTTTCTTCGTTTAGAGGTGGACCTGGTGAAGGCTCTGGTAATATACCGAGGAAAGGCGCTGCCATAGAGCGGCCCTTGCCGTGCAGTTTGGAAGATTTATATAAGGGAACCACAAAGAAGATGAAGATTTCGAGGGATGTAACGGATTCTAGTGGGTAAGCCTCTATCTTAGTTTTGTTAAATCTTAGAAGATGATATAAAATGTGTTATTGTTGTTAGAATTTAAAGTAATAAAACAATAACCAAAATTGGATCAGGTTAGTTATAGAGTTCAATCAAGTGGATCCAGCTTCCGTTCTCACGTTTGTTTCTCAGAATTTTAGTTGTCTTGTTGTTGATCATCTCCAAAATATTCTTGTTCTTTTGTTTTTCCATGTTCATCAAGCTGTCTGGACTGGCTTCAGACGCATAAAGGTCCACTTCTAGATTGATTTTTGATTCTAGATTAATGTTAAATGTAATATCTATTTTCCAAAAATTAAGATTTGGTATCTATTTTCTCTATCCCCATAATGTTCATTGATAATGACTAATTTTCCATACATTGATGGTTAAAGCCCAGAGATGATAGGTGGGGTACTGGTAATTTTGCCATTTTTAATTCTAGAGAGAATTGAAGCTTCGATTTTCATCTGTACATCAGATCTTAGAACGAATATGCCTTATTGTTGTTGCTTTCTACTTTGTTGTTCAGCTCTTTAATGTCTTAATGTATGATTGATTATAACAGGATTCGAGAAGTTCAGAGCTATATAATCTGTTACTATGTTGTGTATCTGTAATTTCAGCATTACTCGTAATTTAAACACTATTAACACTTGGTATAATTCAGCAGTTGTGGTATCAACTGTAGTTAGCAAGTTTTTTTGTTTTCCTTCAAGTGAGACGTCAAATCCCTTAGTCTGGTCATTTGTTTCTGAGAAGGTGGAAGAAAGTAGGATTATGTATAACTTTTGCTTTCTTTCCCTGCATAATTTTTAATGCTCTTAGAATTATTGGTCATAAATTCCCAAGACATTAAGTTTCAAGTTAGTGATGAGTCTCTTGCTATACATGCCCTATGACAAATCTCTTTTGGTGGTTCATCAAGTGTTAGATTTCTTACTAAATATTTGTGTTAGTAACTAGTTGTGGAAATTAACCCTTATTGGTATTTTACTGCACGTTGATCTACAGAAGACCATCTACTGTAGAGGAAATTCTGACGATTGAGATCAAGCCCGGCTGGAAGAAAGGGACGAAGATTACCTTTCCTGAGAAAGGGAATGAACAGCGAGGAGTTATACCCTCGGACCTAGTGTTTATCATTGATGAAAAGCCTCACAGTGTCTTCAAGAGGGACGGGAACGACCTTATCGTCACTCAAAAAATCTCTCTCATTGAAGCCTTGACAGGCTACACAGCCCAGCTGACAACCCTTGATGGGCGGAATTTGACGGTCCCGATCAACTCGATCATCAGCCCCTCGTACGAAGAAGTTGTGAAAGGGGAGGGGATGCCAATCCCAAAGGAGCCTTCCAAAAAGGGAAATCTGAGAGTCAAGTTCAACATCAAATTCCCTACGAGACTTACTTCCGAGCAAAAAACCGGCATCAAGAGGTTATTAACATCATAATACTTGGGGCAAGTATGCTTTATTTGCTTGTTTTTTGGAAAACTGATCCTGATGATTTGTGAATCAAGAGTTTGATTAGAATCATCTGTTTTAGTAGTTCATAACATTTTCTCTTTAGTTCCTGAGATTAAGAACTTCTGCCAAACCAGTAGATGTTAAGATGTTGGGCAGGTTTCGTTAAATTGGTCGGGAAGTCGGCCAAAGTTATAGGAAAGCTAATCGTTGCCAAATTTTACTGCAGGTGTTATGGATTGTATGGATGTGGAATTATTTGATTATTTACTCTTTTTTTAATAGTTGTTGAAATGGTATGAACTAATAATATTCATACTCTTCCATTGTATGAATTATAAGTTCCATCTCATATTAATCCTCAAAAATGTTTCATTTTAGGACATTCCCACTATTAATCCTCTGTTTTTTTTTTTTTTTTTTTTGTGATTCACGAATTTGAAAACTTTATTCCCTTGTATTGTTTTAAAGGAGTAATACTATTTTGACATTTTAATTCTATCTTTAATCTCACGTTCTGATGTGACATTAAGTGTCATTTATTCATTAATTTATGTAATCTATATTTATAAATGTTTATTTTATATTATAATAATTTTTTCAACTAGAGTGTGATATGTAAGCGTTACGTCAGGGTGTAAGATTAGAGTGTAAATGGAGTCGGGTTGTAAGATTAGATCGATAAATGGAGTGTTACAATTTAAAAAAAAGAACATTTTTTTTGTGGTTAAAAGTGAAAAAGCTTGATTTTTTTCCTCCAAATGAGCCAATAAAATCAAAACTCAAAAGGCAGGACATAAGCAAGAAGGGAGAGAGAGAGAGAGAGAGAGTTGAGTTTCATACTCTCTGCTCAATAGGGTGTCTATTCCGACAGCTACAGACAAGTTATGGTATCCTAATTGACTTAGTTGAGATCGAAGCACTTGTTCTTTTCTGGCCATAGCTGCTTTCCTCTGCTCATTGTTTGTTCCCTCCCTCTATATCTCTCTCTCTCTCTCTCTTTCTCTCTCCCTCTCTCTCCAAAAATGACTTCTGCTCCATCCAAAAGCTCGAAAAAAGACCGGCTCAATTGGACGACGGAGTTGCACAATCAGTTCGAAGATGCAGTCAATCATTTGGGCGGCCCGGATCGTAAGGCTTTCTTTCATTTTCGATAGCTTGTCACAATAATGTTCATGCATGGCTGCATAATTTTTATTTTGTTTATCAAAACTTAAAAAGTGTTACTTTTATTATGTCCTCAGGGGCTACACCAAAGGGTATTTTAAAGGCCATGGCAGTGCCTGGATTAAGCATCAAACATGTTAAGAGTCACTTACAGGTGATTCTTTTCGTCTAAATTTAATATCGTCTTGGTTCGCCCATTTTTCTCTAACTGGTTTTTCAAAATCCTTACAGAAATTCAGGATCTCAAAATACATCTTTGAATCAACAACCCGTAAGTTTATCGAAATATCAGTTCGATAAATGATGACTTAAATTTTAAGTAACAAAAATGGAAACTGACTGTGTAGGACGCAAGATTGAGAGAAGTACTTCCGAAGTCCGGCCGAACTTTGGTGCAATCTGGTGAGCCCTTTTGCTATTATTCATTCTACTCGCCGTGGAACTGTGCCGATTTTGGTCTGTTTTGGCTGAGTAAAACCATATACTTTCAGTGAAAATCAACTGAAAGAAGCCTTGCAAATGCATAAAGAAGCTCAAATGAGACTAAATGATCAAATAGAGGTACCAAAATACAGTGCAAAAATATAAAGAGCAAGAACAGAGATTCATTGCAATGTTTTATCTTATTCTTTGAAGGTTCATATGAGCTTGAAGCTAAAGATGGAAGCACAACAAAGATTTCTTCAGAAATTTACCGAAAAACATGCCGATTTCTCGGTCGAATCGCTTCGTTGTCTCCACAAGGGGTCCGAGTTCACTGCAAAAAAGAAAACTGAAGTCGTCGTCTCCGAAGAAGAATACCAAAGTTTGAAAAAGCAAAGGGTGGAATTGGATGAAGATGATGATGGCTTCTCTCCAAGATCATCACTTTCATGGCTTGATCAGGAATTGTTTAGTGACCATGTCATGCCATTAGTGGATGAGCCAATACCTCCATATCATTTCAATGATTTTGGCTCTTCTTGGAATTTTGCATCCTCCCCTTCAACTCTTAGCTCATACTATCACTAGAAATTTAGTTTCTAATAACGACTCAGCAAAGTCGTTAAAAGGTTATCGATGATGTCCACCAAATTGTCAATAAAACGTGTGTCGTCTTCGACGACAACGTAGAAGATTATTGAACTCCGTCATTGTAAATAGAATCATGATTGATAATAAACTTGGTGTTTTTCTTTCTCCCTTGTAAACAACTGATAAGGACATCAATTGTGGCATTTTTGGTTTGAGATCTACCAGAAGGTTATGGTTCTTCATCAAAGAAAGGTGTTATTAATTGTTGGTATTTCAGTGTTTGCGCGCAGTGGAAGTATCTCGGTATTAAAGTATTTCGAGTTTGTGTATCCGTGTATTTTTTATAAACAATTTATAATCTAATAATAAAGCATACATGCATAAAAAGAACAAGGGTTTTTCAAGGAGTTCCAAAGATATTTAGGGTGAACCAAACATTGCTATTGGTGCCTTTTTATTTATTTTTTATTTTATTTTATATCGTGTTTCTCAAAACTTTATCATACACTTAATGATATCGAATATCAATAGTTGTACGTTACCTACCATCTCCAAAACTTAAGTTTATGAGTTAATAATTTAATAATTTAATAACTTATATATAATGTGTGTATATATATATTTCTTAACAAATATGTGTATATATACACATGTATATATACATGTGACGACTCGAAGGCTGTCATATGACTTGACATGACTTTTCATTTTCTTAACATGTTTTGGACGTAAAATTTAAATTTTTCTTTACGGAGTAACAAAAATTCGGGTGTTACAATATATCATGTGTATGTGTATATTTACACATATATACATGTGTGTGTATACACATACACTTTAGCTTATATAGACTCCATCCACTTAAATTTTCCGTAAGCTTTAGTTTGATACATACACTTTAGCTATGAACGTTGCAATAGTTTTAGTTTTTCAATTTAGATTGTCGAGACACAACGCTCATTTATGTGCATATATTTTCTATAATGCAAATGAAGCCGAATTCACTCTCAATTATTATACAGTCTTCTAAAAAGACTACATTTGTGTTGGGTCTCAAAATTTGTACCTAATGCTCTCTTTGACTTTACCAACTAGTTTAGATCACTCGCATTAGGGGAGCACTTGAATACTCTCAATTATCATAAGAAAAGTCATTTTTAGTAGACACACTTTTTTCAATTCCAATCCAAGGGTATGATGTCACATACATCGTGTCCTTAGTACGAGCATCCATGTGCTTAAAAGAGACACGTCGAGAACCCTAAACTTGTGGTCTTGATATTCTTTCTTGGTCACCCAATTTTGCACTTAGTTGGAGCTATTCCGTGCTTTTAATCATACCTACTAATGTCACTTTCGCGTAACTTATTAATTGATATAATAATTAAAATAAATGATAAATAATTAAAATAAAATATTAATTGCACTAATTAAAAAACGACGAAGAATGAACTAAAATTCAAAAATAAGGGCCAGCCCATTTCATCCCGTTTATCCTAACAAACTCAAGGATTTTCTTTTCACACTAAAGATTTCAGGGTACAATGATTGGTAGTAGTATAGAATCATACAGGCTTCTCCTTAGTCCTTACCAAAGGGGGGTTCCACATTTTACAGAATCAGCAATTCTGTGAGGAAAATTAGCCATGATCTACCCTCTGATGCCACCCATCATCATCAAACCAGGCCATCTAATCTAATCAACGGACAAGAATGAATAATCATAAAAGCAATCAAGCTCAGATCCACAACAAACACAATTTGCCTTTTTTCTTATTCACTCCCCAAGTTTAGAGAACCATCTTTCATCAGCTTTATGCTCAGACTATTGAATCTCCCTCTCGAATAGTGTCGAGATGCCTTTCTCCAATCGGTTCCGGTTTTCATCATGGCCACGAATTCATCGTAGCTGATAAGTCCATCCTGCGATAATCATACGACAATGTCAATTGACTATATATAACATTGAGATTTGAAGTTAATATATGCTTTTAAATCTTTTTTCCACCGCTTATAACTATAAGATCATAAAACTCGTAACTTTACCCATTGTCCGGGCATTTATGTTGCAGAAGGTTAATTTTATTTAATAATAATATAAATCCGAGCATGAAATAATCCGAATTATGAATTATCTTAAATGGGATGGACACTGAGAGTTGGATCTTCACCTTGTCCAAATCGACTTCTAGAAAAATGTCTTTCGCGACATCTGCACAATCATCGGCTCCGTCTTCCATCAAGGCCTCGCGAAGTTCATCTGGTTTGATATAGCCATTACCGTCTTTGTCAAAATAAGAAAATGCCTTTCGAAGATGCTCATCATTACCCATCTTTTGTAGATGGAGGGAAATGGCAACAAATTCTCCATAGTCAAGCGTGTCTTTCCCGTTCGTATCTACCTGTTCCCAGAAAACATGTCAACTTAAGATCAGAAGAAACAACCTCTACAGATAAAAGTTATATTCAGTTTAAGCCACCAGATAATGGCCACCAGCAGAATATTAATATTGAGACATTAATCCATGTTCAAATAAATTTTTAACAATCTCATTGTGCAAGGCCATCTAAAATGAAGAGACTTCAATTCGAAAGTCTTGTGCCAAATCATGCAGGTGGATATGTTTTTCTTACTAAAGTACAAAACAAGGCATCTTGGAAGTACATAGAATAGTCAACAAATCTACAAGATGGAAAAATAAAAGCATATAAAAGGTAGAAGAGAGAAATATCAGGCTTGCTCATATGAATTGAATCCAATCTATTAGAAGGATGGGCAGGATCCAGGAAAACTGACCCTAGAAAATATTAATCCTATGATACATGAATACTATCTTGCATGAGTTGCTGATCTTCTATTTTGGTAAACACAAATTATATCTAGCCTTGTAAAACAAGTCATATAAGTAGTCAACTTGGTATACTTACAGCCTCGATTAGCATCTCAATTACAGATTCTGCAAGTTGGGATCCAATATTACCAAGTCCGGATTTCAATTCCTCAATTGAAACAATACCATCATCATTGGTGTCAATTTTCTTGAACATTTCTTTGATGTCCCCAACTTCCTCAGTTGATAAGAAATCAGCAATAACCTGTCAGAGTTATTTATAATTAATCATAAAGTATGTATCATGATTGAAAAAAAAAAGAAAAAGAAAAAGAAAAAAGCCAATCCATGCTAACTGATAACCAACCCTGAGGGCCTTTCTTTTGAATCTGTTCATCATGGAAAACTGCTTGAGCCTTGACTTCACGACATCCCCAAGAGGAACATTGGGGGCTTTTTGATGTTTTGAAGCCAGGAGTGATCTTTAAATAGATAAAACACAACCAGAGAAAAAATCAACATTTATTGTCTCATTATTTATTTGTAGAGCTATAAAAAATTTATAATATGCGTTCCAACTATGATAAAAGAAAAACAATGGCGCTGGAGAAGCAAAAACTACAGACTTCAGCAAAGTAGAGAAGTTTCAAAGAAGTTAATCTTTGTAAATGAAATTCTCAAGTCTCAACGTCAGTTAATAAATAGTTCAAAGAAGTTGATCCAAGTACATGGAATTCCCAAATCTCAAACATTAGTCCGTATATAGTTTTGCAAACTATAGTTGATGAAAAATATTACGAAAAGAGGTATTAGACGGCATTTCTACTTCATCTATCAATGGAATGGCATCCAACAGAATAATTTGCAAATATCTAATCTTTTATATGTAGTCCCTATTACAAGAAAATCTAATTGACATAGAAGATGTAAGATACCCAAAACTTGCTTTGCTGTTAGTCGAAGCTTTGGGTCAGGCTCCAGCATTTGCTTAACAAGACTTTTAGCACTCTCTGAAATACTGGGCCATGGATCTCGTTTGAAATCTATCAGTCCACGAAGAATAGCTTGAGCAACCCCTTGCTCAGATTCTACATTGAAAAAAATACTGGTCAACTCAAAGCACTCTCCTTTCACAAGTTAAATCCTACTTCTAATGCATGTGTTCACCAGTTGCCCAATGCAATGGTGAAACAGAGAGACTCATATGTCACTAACCAGCCCAAAATGGAGGAACTCCACACAACAAAATGTATAGAATAACCCCAGCACTCCATATATCTATTTCAGGCCCATAATTTCGCTTCAACACTTCTGGCGCCATGTAGTATGGACTTCCAACAATCTCTGAGAACTTCTCTCCTGGAAATTTCATAATTTTTGGATCACACATACATATTAATCATTACGGACATAATGGTTGCAAGATATGACACAGTTTTTAAACTATGCTACGCAAAAAACAATATAACAGTTGTGCGGCTAAAAGAATCACTGCATTCAAGGAAAAGGAGGCAGTAAAATATTGCATTGAAACCTCAACACGCAAGGCCATGTATTAAGAAGATGGAGTTCCATTCGCATCTGTTAAACCTTTCAATATTTGAATTGGGTAAGAGATTCATATGTTGCTGAGGAAACTGGCAACTTTCTGGTCACTTGAAATTTAACCGTACATCCTACGTTTGCAGAAGCTTAGATGCTACCACCTCTACAAAAAGTAAATAGTGTTTTTGTAATCTTCAAATCTGTAAGTAAAAAGCTCACCACGCTTGAAGAATATTGACAACCCAAAATCAATAGCTTTGAGAGGGGAATTCTCCTTTTTGTTAGCAAATAAAAAGTTCTCAGGCTTTAAGTCCCTATGAATTACGCCATTCTTATGACAAAGTAACACGACCTCCACAATAGTTTTCATAACAGCAGCAGCAGCTCTTTCCGTATAATGCCCCCTGGCGACAATCCGATCAAACAGCTCGCCACCCTCGCACAACTCCATCACCAAATGCACCGCATTCTCGTCCTCACACGCTTCCTTCAAACTCACAATGCTCGAATTCTTAGGCAAATGCCTCATTATAGCCACTTCGCGCCGTACGTCCTCAACATCCACAGCAGTCCGCAGCTTCCGCTTAGAAATACTCTTGCAAGCCAATAATTCCTTCGTATGGCGGTCGATACAAAGATAAGTCACACCAAACTCCCCGCGACCGAGCTCCCTGTCTACCAGGTATTTCTCCTCTATATTCTCCTTGGGCACACCTTTCAAGACCGTGATCGGAGCCTTCTTTCCCGCATTGGAGCCTCGGCGACCATGATCGTGACCAGAAAAGCTCGTTTTCACGTCTTCCCTGGCAACGGCCGCCGGAGATCTGCAACAATTCCCCATCGCCGAAAACAAATCTCTCAAAAAACTCAAATGATCATCAGCTACGGCTTCCGCACCATAATGCCGTAAACCTAACACTAAGGAAGAGTAACTCCAATCCCTTCCAGAATAGAAAGAAAACGAGAGAAAATCATCGATATCAGTGAGTGAACTACGAAGTGTGGGTTGCGGCAGAGATGGTGTAGAAGAGAGCACTGTTGTTAGCTGAAATTGACATCGATTTGCTCCATCCTAATTACTATATCACCGTCTGTGGCCAATTTTGTCGGCTACTCCAGCGAGAAAACGGCCGGAAAAACGGGACGGTGAGTGGAACACGCGGATAGACGGAGAGTTTCTTTGTAGCATTCTCTTCCCATCACATTTTTATCTTCCCTATTTTCAACCAACGCCTCCATTGCAGATACAACAATCATCCAAACTTACAATTATTATTTTTTATTTCATTTATTTTCTAATTCTTCGTAACTTTGTCACTTCGATCTTTGTAATATTTTTTTATTTAGTTAAGGTATTTAAGATTTGGACTTCCTTTAAATGTTCACTATAACCAAAATTCATAAAAAAAATATTTAACATAAAAACCTCTAACTCGCTATTAAATTAAAGAGTTATTATCGATTTGAATCCTGTACTATACATTTTTTTTCAATTCGCCACATGTACTAAAACAATCGGCAAACCGAACCCTGTACTTTAATTCTGTTATCATTGTTGACCTTCTATCAACGATTTCATTAAATCCTCATTTAAAAAATTACCAAACGATCTTAAATCAAGTTGAAATTTTTATCGCATGTTCACTACTTAATGAGAAAATAATTTAAAAATTTTCGTTATTTTTTAACACATGTAAAATTTATTGTAATTTTATTTTAGTATTTTATAAACATATTATAATAAATCATACAAGTTTTAAAAAATTACGATAATTTTTTTATTATCTACCCATAATGTGGTGAACATGTGGAAACAGTTTCAAATAAATCCAATATCTTTTGATATTTGTTTAAATTAATCTTAGTTTCTTCTTTACTTTATAAATTAATTTTTTTAAAAATATCAAACGATATTTGATTTATTTAAATTTTTTGCTACATGTTCAATCTATTATGGGTAGATAATGGAAAATTTTTCGTGATTTTTTAAAATTTGTATGATTTATTATAATTTTTTTATAAAATATAAAAATACAATTACAATAAATCGTACATATGTTAAAAAATCATGAAGATTTTCAGATTATCTTTTCATTAAGTAATGAACATGTGGTAAAAATTTCAACTGAATTTAAGATCGTTTGGTAATTTTTTAAATGAGGGTTTAATATAATTGTTAATAGAAGATAAAAAATGATAACAGGATCAAAATACATGATTCGGTTTGCCGGTTTTTTTAGTACAGGGGGCGAATTGAAAAAAAGTATATGGTACAGGGTTCAAATCGATAATTGCCCTAAATTAAATTATGTTAGTTAACAAAATTACTTTTAAACTTGATTTTGTTAATAAAACAACATTCGACAGAAGCCTGCTCTCAACGGGCGGGCTCTTGCTCTCCCCTTTTTTATGTTAAAATCACGAAGTCTGTGAGCCCACTCTTCAATGCGGGATTTCTTTATGGGGTCCCTGTAATGACTCGTACGTCGTCACAAGACTTGACATGACTTTCTCTTTACTTAAGACATTTTCGACGTAAATTTTTTTTCGACTTTTCTTTAAAACTTGAAATCGGTTTCGAGGCTTTTAAATACTTTAGTAAGCTTTAAAAAACATGTTTAAAAGACTCATTAGAGGTATGGTTGAATTACATTTGAAATCATAATTTTAAAGAAAATAACCAAAATAGAAGGAGTGTCTGCCGGTCGACACTTATATAGACCGGTCGACACTTCAATCGACTCTGTATTCATAGGTCGACATTGCGGTCGACACATTGTACACTTTTGTACAGACCGGTCGACACCTGTATAGACAGGTTGACACTTTGGTCTGCTCTGCTCTCACCGGTCGATCCTGGTGGTCGGCACATACCAAGTACTGTCGACACCTGTACAGACAGGTCGACACTTTGGTCCGCTCTGCTCTCACCGGTTGATTCTGGTGGTCGACACATACCAAGTACGGTCGACACTTGAATCGGCTCTGTATTCATAGGTCCACCTTTGCGGTCGACACATTGTACACTTTTTTACAGACTGGTCGACACCTGTACAGACAGATCGACACTTTAGTCTAATCTGCTCTCACCGGTCGATCCTGGTGGTCGACACATACCAAGTACGGTCGACACCTGAGGATTTCGGTCGACACCTAAAGGCAGAATGTCGTCCTTATTATGCATATCACTTCTTTTTCCTCCCACACTTAACCATTTTTACTTTCAACTCATCTTCCAATCACTTCTTTTCATCTCTAAACATCCTCCAACATTAACATTATCACCATATCGACATAACAAGTGTTTAACAAAATTCTGAAAACAAACTACATGGATACGTCTAAACTGAACATACCCATGCTGACGAAGAACAAACGACTCCACAACACATCCAGTATTTCAAAACAGGAAATCTAACTATACATCCTATCCGGAAGATAATTTAAACACTATCCAAAAAGCTACTTATACACATCCAAAGATAGAAACATCATCCATTGTTTACAACGTCTCGAGACTACATCAATCAACCCCATGAGCTCATTCCCTCAACTGCTCATAGTCATCAGCTTGAGGCGTAAAGTCCTCAATAGTACGATCCGTACCTACATCATAAAGTTTAACTAATGAGCCTAACGCTCAGTGATGTCATACATAAACGTAAGATGCTCGTGCTATGCATGATATTTTGCAAAACATGTACATACTTTACTTTACATTTAGTTCCAGTGACATGGTGGTTAAAGGGGCGTATTAGAGGAGTAGATACCAGAAACATAACTTGTGTCCCTCCGGCCCAGGTCAGTCACAGGATCCGCGGAGTTTTAAACCGCCCCCTGGCCCACCCAACGGTAAGGATACACAGAGCTTATGGTGGATGATTTCGTATGCTATTCCCTGTCCCACAGCTTAACCGGTACATTTCTTAACATAAGATTTTCTTGTCTTTCTTACATAAAACGTGTGCATAAAATATTTTGCATGATTTCTTGACAACGTGATGCATGGACATACAATTTGCATAAAACATAACATAACATAGACATGTACTTGAAGCATAAACGTAGACAATTCATCAAGACAGTTCAGTAAAACAATAGTTCTTATCCTAAAGCATATTCTATAATGCTAGCTACCCATCAGTATACCCTATAAAACATATAAATCCTAGTACCTTTGTGATGCAGGCCTTAAGGGCCAAACACATGCAATATGAACTTACCTCGGTCCTTAGCAATTTAGCAAACCTTGAATGTTTTCCTTGGAGTTTTCATGAACCTATAACACGTGTATTTGAACCATCAATTACATCACATATGTACTAACTAATCAACTAAGAAAAACATAATATATGTTCAATTCAGCTAGTTTAAACCAAGTCAATTGACAAAATTTCAATCCAACACTCATAATTTTTGGATTCCTCAACAATTTAGGTTCAACTTTAAACCTTTATATCTCACTCAATTTATATCCGTTTTTGATAATTCAAAATGTTTCGGAAACCTCATGACGTCTAGTTTGTCATAAAACCATCCGTTGATAAAAAATCAAGTCAGAGTTAGGGCCAAAATTCCAAAAATCGTGGACTGCCCTGTACTTTGTCAATTTTAACACCCATCTTCCAAATTTATTCAAACATGCATACCCATCCATTATCTATCCATATAAACTCCCTACATATACATAACATCCTTAAGCATCTAACAATAGAAGAAACAACCAAAAACTTAGGATTCCCGGACCTCAAATTAGGGTTTACCAAATTTCTACAAAACTTAACAAAACCTATGTCACTCTTAGCCTTATCCTTATGCATTGATTGAGAAACTTGTTAGGCAGGATTACAATAACGCTAAGATCACAGGTATATATATTCTAATATATCTTTCAAGACTGAAGTCCAGTGTAAGACCATATATATCTGATGACGATATATATAGCAAGATCATTCAATGTAATAAGAAGGTGGTAGCGCATAGAGAAGCAAGAAGAATTGGCAATAGTCAGCGTTGTTACCCTAAGCATCTCACAGCACTCAAAGCAAGTGAAAGTGCAAGGTAGGTATTCATAGTAGCAGATATTGAGACAATTCTAAGAAACGATGTTCATGTTCCTCATGCAGTGGGTTTCTTGGCCTGGTCTTGTAAGAATCTATTGAAACCTATTTGCACTAAATCCTTAAACTTTCTTACCTTAGTCTTCAAGAATCAAAGCTTGGCGTGGAGAGGGGAATAATCGCCAAAGGAGGGGAAATGGCTGCTGGTTTTTCGCAAGAGAAGAGGAATGAAGAGAAAGTGAGGAGTAGTTGTCTGATGTTGGAAAACGTGAGAAAGAGAGAGAGAGAGAGAGAGAGAGAGAGAGAGAGAGAGAGAGAGAGAGAGAGATATGGGGTGATTGGTTACAAGGGTAAGGGTAACTTCCTGAAGAAGTTTTGTAATTTGATTCAAAATTTCCACTTAAAATCCCGTACGTTTTAATTTCATTATTTATCATTAATACCACTTCGAAAATATTCCTTACATTACATTTAAGTTTTGTATCATAAAATTTCAGAGATAATTACATAACAAGAAAATTTCAGGTGTTACATTCTACCATCCTTAATAAAATTTTATCCTCAAAATTTGCTTAGCCAAACAGTTTAGGATACTTAATTATCATATCCTACTGTCTTTTCCAAGTGGCTTCTTCCACGTTGTGATTGCGCCATAGGACCTTTACCAGTGGAATCTTCTTGTTGCGTAGCACTTTGACTGTAGACTCTAGGATCCTCATTGGTATTTCCTTGTATGTCAGCGTCGGTTGGATTTCTATGTTCACTGGTTCCATTATTTGAGTAGGGTCATGTACACATTTTCTCAATATAGATACGTGAAAGATGTTGTGAACTCCATCTATAGTCGCAGGTAGCTGCAGTCTGTAAGCTGTACTTACCACTTTCTTCAAGATAGAAAATGATCCTACGAACCGTGGACTGAGCTTCCCTTTCTTACTGAATCTCATAACGCCCTTAAATGGCGAGATTTTCAGAAATACTTCATCACCTTTTGCAAACTTCAGATCTCTTTGCCTTTTGTCTGCATAACTCTTTTGTAGGCTTTGAGCAGTTTCAATCCTTTGTCTGATAATAGCTACTTTCTCAGACATCTACTGTAAAATATCAAGGCCGACAAGTTTTGCTTCTTTAACTTCATCCCAATACAAGGGAGATCTGCACTTCCTGCCATAAAGAGCTTCGTAAGGAGCCATACCAATCGTAGACTGGTAGCTATTTTTGTAAGAAAACTCCACTAACGGTCAGAACTTGCTTTAAGAAGCCTGAAATTCTAACACGCACGATCTCAACATATCTTCTAAAATATGAATTGTCCTTTCAGATTGGCCGTCTGTTTGTGGGTGAAACGCCGTGGTGAGATTCAACTTAGTACCCAAGGAACCTTGCAAACTTATCCAAAATCTTGATGTAAATTTGGAATCCCGATCAAAAACAATCAAAACCAGAATTCCATGAAGCCTGATAATTTCCTTGTTATACAACTCCGCGTAAGTAAAAGTTGTCTTCACTGGCAGGAAATGGGCCGATTTGGTTAATCTGTCCACAACGACCCATACACTATCATGACCTCTAACCGTTCTCGACAATCCGACAACAAAGTCCATGGTAATTTTCTCCCATTTCCATTCAGGAATCGGAAGAGGCTGTAATGTTCCTCCTGGTCTTTGGTGTTCAGCTTTCACTTGCTGGCATACCATACAGGATTCCACGTACTTAGCAATCTCATTCTTTATATTCGGCCATTAGTAGTGTTGTTTCAAATCTCGATACATCTTGGTATTCCTTGGATGTACAGAGAAAGAAGACGAATGAGCTTCTGCCAATATCTCCTTTCATAGTTCTGTTGACTTAAATAATGATTAAGTATAAATTTGTTTTTGATGATGTGTTTATATGATAATGTAATTTGATTATGCTTATTAAATGAGAATTATGAATTATGCTTTTAATCTGTTGGAAATACCCTTAAGAAGGGTATTTTAGTATTTAATGCTTATGTTTTAAGTGTCCAGAGCTGAAACGTGTTTAACAAAGTGATTCTGTCTTCCGGTCACTAAACGACAAGAGCGGAGTCGTGTTTATTGTCTAAGTCTACCGGTCACTAAACGACAAGGCGGATAAGCAAAGCAAAGTACTCCACCGCTCACTAAACGACAAGGCGGATAAGCAAAACAAAGTACTCCACCGCTCACTAAACGACAAGGCGGATAAGCAAAGCAAAGTACTCCACCGCTAGCTAAACGACAAGACGGATGAGTAAAGCAGAATACACTTCCGGTCACTAAACGACAAGGCGGATAAGCAAAGCAAAGTACTCCACCGCTCGCTAAACGACAAAGGCGGATGAGTAAATGGAATTACTCTTCCAGCCACTAGACGACAAGGCGGATAAGCAAAACGAAGTTCTTCACCGATAGCTAAACGACAAGACGGATGAGTAAAGCAGAATACACTTCCGGTCACTAAACGACAAAGGCGGAAGACATCTACGATTTAATCATCCGACAGTGTTTTACAATTTTCTTATCCGATGCCGGTTCAAGTGCTTAACGCTTTCTTACCCGATGCCGGTTCAAGATTCTTATGTTGCATCTTCCGATGGCGGTTCAAGACTACAAAACAGTTTCGTCTTCCGCCAGAATTCAAATTAGCCGCGAAGCTACAGTGACGTCGTTTTCAACATTAACTCCAGAGCTTTAATGGCGACGACGAACAGCGACCCTAAATGCAACGGACATCTGCTTTCAGTACGGATGCTTCCCAACGGTAACTTTTATCCATTTCTAGTAGAAGCATTCAATTCTGTGAAGCAAAAAGGATACAGAGTATTTAAGCAGAGCTCAGAGCACGAAGTAACAACTTTTGCCAATTTGAATCCTTAGCCCTAATCTGCGAATCTCATTCATACTCTGTACTGATTTTGTCTACCTCTCTCTATTCAAACTTGAGATTTAGATCCTGTGAGAGTGTAGTCTGTACTTTCTTTTACAAACTCAAATTATCTGTAAAGGCTGTGGATTATCGCCCGTGAAGTATAATCCTGAAGTGTAAAGGCAGTTGATCGGAGCCCGAAATTCCGATCTGGTTGTTCTCGAGGAGAAGGTTAAGGATCTTCAAGGGATGAACCTTGAAGCGTGGACGTAGGCTGGGTTGAGCCGAACCACGTTAAAACTCGTGTGTCAATTTCTCTCTTGCTCTTTACTTTATTTGTTTGACTGCTGTTAGCATTTAGCCAAATCGAGAGAAATTATATCAATTACTAAATTAAGTTTTAAAAAGTCTAATTCACCCCCCTCTTAGACAAATACCGATCCTACAATTGGTATCAAAGCAAGGTTATCATTGTCTAAGCTGATTTTTAATCACTGTTTGATAGATATTTACAATGGCTATGGCATTCAACACTAACTTCACACACGGAGAAGGTCAAGCTACAAATAGGCCTCCCTTCTTTGATGGGAGTGATTATGTTTACTGGAAAGCAAGAATGAAAATATTCATTCAAGCCATGGACTATGAGCTATGGAACAATATAGAATATGGTCCATTCAAAGCCATGAAAACTGTAGATGGCCAAAGTGTTCCCAAGATTTCCACTGATCTAACTGAGTCAGATAAGAGAAATCTAAGCCTTAATGCTAAGGCGATAAACACCCTGTATTGTGCCTTAAATAGAGATGAATTTAATAGGGTACAAGGGTGTGAAAGTGCTCAAGAAATTTGGCACTTATTAGAGGTTACTCATGAGGGAACAAACCAAGTAAAAGAAAGTAAATTAAATATGCTTGTACATGAATATGAGTTATTTTCTATGCCGAAAGATGAATCTATATCTTCTATGTTTACAAGGTTTACTAACATTACCAATGGCTTAAAAGCTCTTGGTAAATCATATTCTTGTGAAGAACAGGTCAGAAAGATTCTTAGATGTCTTCCAAGAAGCTGGCAGCCAAAGGTGACTGCCATACAGGAAGCAAAGGATCTCAAGATTCTAAAACTTGAGGAACTCCTTGGATCTCTCATGACACATGAGATCACAATGAGGGCAAATGACAAGGAGGATCTCAAGGAAAAGGAGATCTCCAAGAAAAAGGACATAGCCCTCAAAGCCTCTTCAAGCAAACCTGATGAATCTGAGGAAGATGTAGAAGGAGATGATGAGGATATAGCCCTCATTACAAGGAGGTTCAGCAAATTCCTCCAAAGAAAAAGAATGCAAGGTAGAAGATTTCCAAATGGTGAGAAATCTAATAAGGAGAAGGAAATCACCTGCTTCGGATGTGGAAAGCCTGGTCATATGAAGGCAGACTGTCCACAAGCAAAGAAGTATCCCAAGAAATTCAAGAAGAAGGCCATGAAGGCTACTTGGGATGAAAGTGAAGATGACACCTCTTCTTCAGAAGATGAGGAAGTTGCCAACCTTTGCTTTATGGCACACGAGAATGAGGTTAGCATTTCCTTAAGTGATAGTGAATCTGATGAAGATGGGGATATGATTGATGCATTTAATGATCTGGTAAAACAATTTAGCATGCTAAAGATCAAATACAATACTCTGAAAAAGGAAAATGCAAGTATAATTGAGAAGCATACTAAAGAAGTAAACCTGCATGAAAAGGAAATTTCTGAACTAAAGAAAACAAATGAATCCTTGAATAAACTTGTTCTTTGGTTTTCAAATGGCAGCAAGAACTTAACACTGCTAATAGGGAATCATAGAGCTACTCATGATAAAGCAGGTTTAGGCTATGACAAGTTCAATAAGAGAAAAGTTTTTAAGAATCTCTTTGTCAAACCAACTACTTGCAATACCTGTAATGAAGTAGGACATAAATCTTTTGTATGTCCTTTCAAAACAAACAGTATGAAACCAGGTAGCAAATTACAGTGGGTTCCTAAAGGAACCAAGACTAACACTAGGACCCAAAAGATTTGGGTACCTAAGAAGACTACTTGATCACTGTTTTGCAGGTTGACAGCTCTCCTGGGAAGAATTAGTGGTACCTTGACAGTGGTTGTTCAAGGCATATGACGGGAGACTCAACCAAGTTTGCTGTTGTCAACAAGAAAAAGGGCAGTGTCACTTTTGGTGGAAACCAAAAGGGCAAAATTGTTGGCATTGGCAACATAGGTAACCCTATCAATTCTGTTATAGAAAATGTTTTATTAGTTGATGGGTTAAAACACAATTTGCTTAGCATAAGTCAATTATGTGACAAAGGTTATGAAGTAATATTTAAATCAGATTCATGCATAATTAAAGATGCTGCAAATGGCAAAATTCTCTTTACTGGCTTTAGGAAAGAAAATATTTATGTCATTGACATTGATGATATTGATTGTAGTATTGAAAAATGTTTTGCTGTGAATTCTTCTAATGACTGTTGGATCTGGCATAGGAGATTAGGACACGTAGGGATGGATACCTTAGCTAAGATTACTAAGGAGAACTTAGTTAGAGGAATCCCTAAGATATCCTTTGAAAAGGATAAAGTCTGTGAAGCTTGTCAAATGGGCAAGCAGATCAAAAGTTCGTTTGCTTCTAAGAATTCAATTTCTACCTCTAAGCCTCTCCAACTCCTTCACATGGACCTCTTCGGTCCTTCTAATATAGCAAGCTTAGGAGGAAAATTCTATGCTTTTGTCATTGTAGATGACTTCTCTAGGTTTTCTTGGGTGTTCTTTTTAAAGTCTAAGGATGAGACTTTTGACACCTTCTCTAATTTTAGAAAAAGGGTTCAAAATGAGAAGGAGCTCACCATTATTGCTATTCGTAGTGATCATGGTGGAGAATTTGAAAATGAAAGATTTGAACTCCTGTGTCTCAAACATGGAATTGAGCACAACTTTTCATCTCCTAGAACCCCTCAGCAAAATGGTGTTGTTGAGAGGAAAAATAGATCACTCCAAGAACTTGCCCGAACCATGCTAAACGAGAATTCCCTTCCCAAATACTTATGGGCTGAAGCTGTTGCTACAGCTTGCTATGTTCTAAATCGGGTCTCCATAAGACCTATTCTTGAGAAAACTCCCTATGAACTTTGGAATGGCAAAACACCTACTGTTAAGTATTTTAGAGCCTTTGGTAGTAAATGCTTCATTCTTAACACTAAGGACAACCTAGGAAAATTCGATTCCAAATCCGATCTTGGAATTTTTCTTGGTTATTCATTGTCCAGTAAAGCATATAGGGTTTTCAATAAGAGAACTTTAGTTGTAGAAGAATCAGTGCATGTGAACTTTGATGAGAATCCTCAACCAATTATCAATGTGGATGAGGATGATACTTTGGACAAACAACTGGATTCTCTTTCCTTAGAAAAACCTACTGATTCCATTCAAGTAGAAAAACCTTTAGAACCCTCTTCTACTTCTCTTGATATAGTTCCTGTCAAAGCTGAATCTGCAGATCTTCCTAGAGATTGGAAATATATTAGAAATCATTCAATAGAGGAAATTTTAGGTGATCCTTCTTTAGGAGTTAAGACTAGATCCTCTCTTAGGAATCTCTGTGCCAATGTGGCATTTATATCTCAAGTAGAACCTAAGAAGTTTGTGGAGGCCGAGAGTGATGATTACTGGATTTTAGCTATGCAAGAGGAGCTAAATCAATTTGAAAGGAGCAAGGTATGGGAACTTGTTCCAAGGCCTAAGGATCATCCCATTATTGGAACTAAATGGGTTTACAAGAACAAACTAGATGAAAATGGGATAGTAGTCAGAAATAAGGCTAGGCTAGTTGCCAAAGGTTACAATCAAGAAGAAGGAATAGATTTTGAGGAAACCTTTGCACCCGTAGCTAGATTAGAATCCATTAGGATGCTCTTAGCCTATGCTTGCTACAAAAACTTCACACTCTTCCAAATGGATGTAAAGAGTGCATTCTTAAATGGTTATATTCAGGAAGAAGTTTATGTAGAACAACCCCTAGGATTTGAAGACTATGCTAAACCTAATCATGTGTATAGACTTTTGAAAGCTCTGTATGGTCTTAAGCAGGCTACTAGAGCTTGGTATGACAGATTGAGGAATTTCCTTGAGGAAAAGAATTTCAAAAAGGGTAACACCGACTCAACTCTGTTTACCATGCAAAAGGATAAGGACATTCTGCTGGTTCAAATATATGTCGATGACATTATTTTTGGATCAACCAATGTCAACATGTGTAATGAGTTTTCTTCCCTCATGCAAAGTGAATTTGAAATGAGTATGATGGGGGAGTTAAAGTTTTTCTTAGGATTCCAGATTAGTCAATCTCTTGATGGAATTTTCTTCTGTCAAGAAAAGTATATTAAGGAACTCCTTAAGAAATTTGGTTTAGAATCTGTCAAGTCTTCCAAGACTCCCATGAGTACCACAACTAAATTGGATAAAGATGAAAAAGGAATAAATGTTGATATTAAGAAATATCGTGGTATGATTGGTTCTCTGCTATATCTGACTGCAAGTAGGCCAGATATACTCTTTAGTGTTTGTCTTTGTGCTAGATTTCAGGCTGCCCCTAAGGAGTCTCATCTCTCTGCTGTCAAAAGAATTTTCAAATATTTAAGTGGGACTCTTGACTTAGGATTATGGTATCCTAAAGGCACTTCTTTTGATCTGATTGGCTACTCAGATTCTGACTATGCAGGTAGTTTAGTTGATAGGAAAAGTACTAGTGGCACATGTCAGTTTTTGGGTGAATCTCTAGTGTCTTGGTATTCTAAGAAACAGAATTCTGTTGCACTGTCAACCGCTGAGAGTGAATATATTGCTGCAGGCAGTTGTTGTGCTCAAATGCTTTGGATGAAACAGACCTTGGAAGATTACAATCTGTTTTATGAAAGGATTCCTATTCGGTGTGATAACACCAGTGCTATTAACATTTCTAAAAATCCAATTCAAAACTCTAGAACAAAACACATAGATGTCAGATATCACTTTATTCGTGATCACGTTCAAAGGGGTGATATTTCTTTAGAGTTTGTTAATTCTGCAGATCAATTAGCAGATATTTTTACAAAACCTTTGGATGAGAAAACCTTCTGTGGTATTAGAATAAGATTAGGTCTTCTCAAGTATCAGAAAAGTTAAAGCAAACTCAGGATTTCCTATCTGTTTCTGTCTTTATTTTTCACTTCTTCCGGTCCCCTTACTATTCACCGGAAGTGAAATTCATCTTCCACTGACCGGGCGATATATTTTCTAATCTGCTGTCACGTGTTGCCAATCGGAGGTTATTGGATTTACACGTGTGACCTCATCTCGTCGGTAGTGTGTGAGTCCTTTTTAAATTCCTATGTCTTCGCCAAGACGCTTCATCTTTCGCGCCTTTCTGTAAACTCTCTACCAGTAAACTCCTTCTCTCTAGGTCATCTTCTCAAATTTTTTTTAAATGGCTGATGAGTATCGCAAAGCCTTTCCAATGGCTGATGATCATCTTGCATCGTCGTCAAGAGGTGATACTGCACCACCTCAAAAGAAAGCCAAACACAATGCTCGCCCCGAACGAATTTTCCCTCGAACAGACAGTTGGCCGTCGCTCTATTTCCTAACCGAGGCTGCCGAAATCCGATACCACGGCGATTATAAGGATAGGAAGTTGATTCCAGGACGTGGTATGGTTCCTAACGAGTTAGCCCCTCTAAACATTGTACAACCCTTAACTGATGTTGGATTATTAGGGCTGTTTGAGGTTGAGTCTTTCTTTTACCCCTCTGCCATTAGGATGTTTTATGCTAATCTAAGCTATCCTTCTGATTATGCCAACATTTCGAGCTATGTGCATGGCAAAAACATAGTCCTAACCTCTCAATTCATTAATGAGATTCTAGGCGCCCCCCATTTGGATCAACACAAGAAAATTTTTGGCATAGGACAAGATCTTCCTTTTCTCAGACTTCCAGATGGTCAACAATTTTTAAGGGAAATTACTCTTGATCCAAACGACATTCCCAATCCCTTAAAGAGGAAAAGTTTAAACATTCGAGCTCGTCTTTTTCACCAAATGATCTGCTATAATGTCTTACCAAAGGGTGGTCATTATGATGAGGTTAGCAGCATGGATTTGGTTATTCTTTATGCCATTTATATGAAGGCCCCGATTGACATTGGATATATCATTTTGAGACGAATGATTCAGAGTGTCTCTTCAAGCTCCTCTGCCTCCTTTCCCTATAATCTCCTTCTGATGAAGATCTTTCAGCAGATTCAGATTGAATTCCCTGAGGATGAGCATCCTACCCTTCTCAAAGAAACCAGCTACTACTCCAAAGAAACTATGACTAGGTTGGGAATTAAGAGGACTCGTCAAGGGAAATTGGTTTTGGATCAGTCCAAGCAGCGGACTGCTATGGTTGCTGCAAAACGAAAAGGAAAACAGAACGTGGTTTTGGATGATGAATCCTCTGTTCAAGAAGGTGGTGGTGATTCTGAGATCCCTGCCTTTGATGTATCCCCTCCTCGTCCTCGGGTCACTCGCACTCGACCTCCTCCAATTGTGCCCCGACGCCGTGCTCCTCACTCTCCAGCCAATCCCTCTGAGGCAACATCTGCTCCACATACGTCTCCTCCACATGCCTTTTTGGCATCCTCCATCCCACCTCCAGTCCAACTATCCTCTCCACCTTTAGCCCCTTCCTCCTCTCTGTTAATGCTTACACTGCCTATTACTGCCCCTCTATCTCCTGTAGGTCAATCCTCTCCTCCAACATCCCCTTTGATTCCCTCTCTACCTTCCCCAGTCACTCCCGAAGCTCCAGCACTATCTCCACCTCCAAGTCCAACTGCCCCTCTACGTCCAACTGCTCCTTTCAGTCCACCTGCACCTCGTCCTGCTCCTCCTTCGGTCTCTCCTGTTCTTTATCAACGAAGACTTACACTTAGCGAAGACCAATTCACTGTGTTGAAGACAGGTCTTGAAAATTTAAGGTCAGACTTTGAGTCTAAGATCAGTCAACTCCAAACAGCTTTGCATGAAGCTTCTGTTGTGGAAAGGGGTCAACTGGATCACAAGTGGGACAGGCATACAACAATTTTCTCCCGTGACCTTAAGGCTCTTCAGTCTCAAGTTGAGACTCAGACCAAGGATTTTACAACCTCCATTGCCACTCTTTGTACTGGTCTTGGATCAGTGACTCAGCAATTGGATGCTGATCGGAGAATGGTTGTTCAGGAACTTGAAACTCTTCGTTCTTCAATTACTGCATTAACCCCTGAACCTGTTCCGGCCCCTGCTCCCTCTAGCTCTGCAAGTGTTCCAATAGCTACCTTTGAAGAATTTGTACTTCCCTTTTTCCGGACTGAGGTTGCCGAAGATAGTCGTCTGATGCCTTTGGATCTTCAGGAGGCTGAACTTCAATTTAATCCTCCTCCTGTTCGTGAGCCATCTCAGGAGCCAGCTAGTCCAATGGATATCTCTACTGGTCCTTCTGTTGAACCTCCCTGTCTAGACCTGGTGGTCTATCAAGGACCGTCTCCATCTGCTGCTCAACAGCCGGAACCCTCTCCCTGCCAGGCAATGATTGTCTATCAACCTCCCCTCCTTCCTAGTGACATTGCTTCTGGTTCAGCTCTTGTGGATGCCTTTTTCAGTCCAAATTGTGACGTTCCTTTTTGGCTTCAGACAGCCTTTTGGATTCGTTATCTAAATTTCTTCAAAAAGTGATGCTTTTTAAGTTCTTAGTTGTAACCTTCTTTTACAGACTACATTACTTGTTACTCCATATACTCTGATCTAACTTTCTCTTAATCTCTTCTATTCCTTTCCCCTGTGTTGAATGCATTGTTTCTTCAACTGTTTTTGATAATGTCAATGGGGGAGAATGGTTTATTACTGAAGGAGAATTTATTTGATTAAGTTCTGAACAGATTGCACATTATTGCATATTTGATTGAGCGTGTTTAGCAAGTAATAATTCTGAATGCTATTTATGAATAAAGTATGCATCTGTAACTGGATATAATGCATATATTGTGGGGGAGCTAGGATTATGGGGGAGAGTATATATAATCAAATTTTTAGATTGTCATCATCAAAAAGGGGGAGATTGTTGACTTAAATGATGATTAAGTATAAATTTGTTTTTGATGATGTGTTTATATGATAATGTAATTTGGTTATGCTTATTAAATGAGAATTATGAATTATGCTTTAATCTGTTGAATACCCTTAAGAAGGATGAGTAAAGCAGAATACACTTCCGGTCACTAAACGACAAGACGGATGAGTAAAGCAGAATACACTTCCGGTCACTAAACGACAAGACGGATGAGTAAAGCAGAATACACTTCCGGTCACTAAACGACAAGACGGATGAGTAAAGCAGAATACACTTCCGGTCACTAAACGACAAGGCGGATAAGCAAAGCAAAGTACTCCACCGCTCGCTAAACGACAAGACGGATGAGTAAAGCAGAATACACTTCCGGTCACTAAACGACAAGACGGATGAGTAAAGCAGAATACACTTCCGGTCACTAAACGACAAGACGGATGAGTAAAGCAGAATACACTTCCGGTCACTAAACGACAAGGCGGATAAGCAAAGCAAAGTACTCCACCGCTCGCTAAACGACAAGACGGATGAGTAAAGCAGAATACACTTCCGGTCACTAAACGACAAGACGGATGAGTAAAGCAGAATACACTTCCGGTCACTAAACGACAAGACGGATGAGTAAAGCAGAATACACTTCCGGTCACTAAACGACAAGACGGATGAGTAAAGCAGAATACACTTCCGGTCACTAAACGACAAGACGGATGAGTAAAGCAGAATACACTTCCGGTCACTAAACGACAAGACGGATGAGTAAAGCAGAATACACTTCCGGTCACTAAACGACAAGACGGATGAGTAAAGCAGAATACACTTCCGGTCACTAAACGACAAGACGGATGAGTAAAGCAGAATACACTTCCGGTCACTAAACGACAAGACGGATGAGTAAAGCAGAATACACTTCCGGTCACTAAACGACAAGACGGATGAGTAAAGCAGAATACACTTCCGGTCACTAAACGACAAGACGGATGAGTAAAGCAGAATACACTTCCGGTCACTAAACGACAAGACGGATGAGTAAAGCAGAATACACTTCCGGTCACTAAACGACAAGACGGATGAGTAAAGCAGAATACACTTCCGGTCACTAAACGACAAGACGGATGAGTAAAGCAGAATACACTTCCGGTCACTAAACGACAAGACGGATGAGTAAAGCAGAATACACTTCCGGTCACTAAACGACAAGACGGATGAGTAAAGCAGAATACACTTCCGGTCACTAAACGACAAGACGGATGAGTAAAGCAGAATACACTTCCGGTCACTAAACGACAAGACGGATGAGTAAAGCAGAATACACTTCCGGTCACTAAACGACAAGACGGATGAGTAAAGCAGAATACACTTCCGGTCACTAAACGACAAGACGGATGAGTAAAGCAGAATACACTTCCGGTCACTAAACGACAAGACGGATGAGTAAAGCAGAATACACTTCCGGTCACTAAACGACAAGACGGATGAGTAAAGCAGAATACACTTCCGGTCACTAAACGACAAGACGGATGAGTAAAGCAGAATACACTTCCGGTCACTAAACGACAAGACGGATGAGTAAAGCAGAATACACTTCCGGTCACTAAACGACAAGACGGATGAGTAAAGCAGAACGATCACTAAGACAAGGCGGATAAGCAAAGCAAAGTACTCCACCGCTCGCTAAACGACAAGGCGGATGAGTAATGGAATTACTCTTCCAGCCACTAGACGACAAGGCGGATAAGCAAAACGAAGTCTTCACCGATAGCTAAACGACAAGACGGATGAGTAAAGCAGAATACACTTCCGGTCACTAAACGACAAAGGCGGAAGACATCTACTATTTAATCATCCGACAGTGTTTTACAATTTTCTTATCCGATGCCGGTTCAAGTGCTTAACGCTTTCTTACCCGATGCCGGTTCAAGATTCTTATGTTGCATCTTCCGATGGCGGTTCAAGACTACAAAACAGTTTCGTCTTCCGCCAGAATTCAAATTAGCCGCGAAGCTACAGTGACGTCGTTTTCAACATTAACTCCAGAGCTTTAATGGCGACGACGAACAGCGACCCTAAATGCAACGGACATCTGCTTTCAGTACGGATGCTTCCCAACGGTAACTTTTATCCATTTCTAGTAGAAGCATTCAATTCTGTGAAGCAAAAAGGATACAGAGTATTTAAGCAGAGCTCAGAGCACGAAGTAACAACTTTTGCCAATTTGAATCCTTAGCCCTAATCTGCGAATCTCATTCATACTCTGTACTGATTTTGTCTACCTCTCTCTATTCAAACTTGAGATTTAGATCCTGTGAGAGTGTAGTCTGTACTTTCTTTTACAAACTCAAATTATCTGTAAAGGCTGTGGATTATCGCCCGTGAAGTATAATCCTGAAGTGTAAAGGCAGTTGATCGGAGCCCGAAATTTCGATCTGGTTGTTCTCGAGGAGAAGGTTAAGGATCTTCAAGGGGTGAACCTTGAAGCGTGGACGTAGGCTGGGTTGAGCCGAACCACGTTAAAACTCGTGTGTCAATTTCTCTCTTGCTCTTTACTTTATTTGTTTGACTGCTGTTAGCATTTAGCCAAATCAAGAGAAATTATATCAATTACTAAATTAAGTTTTAAAAAGTCTAATTCACCCCCCTCTTAGACAAATACCGATCCTACAAGTTCTTCATTTTTAGGAACGTACCACCTATTTCTAAACTTCAGAATACCATCTTCAGAATAACTAAAATTCGAAGAGACATCAGACAACTTGCTTATCAAATCAGTCTTCTCTTTTTAGTCAGCCATTTGAGCTTCTTTTATTTGGTCGAGAACAGTCGGCTATATAATCAAATCGGCAAGTACAGCCGATAACTCAGAAATCATCTCTAACTCAAACTTTTGAATTTCTATTCTTAAAGGCACTGTCATAGCCGACACTGCTGGCTGCATCGTAGTCAACATTCTGCTCAATGCATCGGCAACAACGTTAGCTTTTTCAAGGTGGTACTTAATTTCAATATCATAATTCTTCACAAATTCCAACCACCGCCTCTGTCTCATGTTCAATTCCTTCTGAGTAAAGATGTATTTCAGACTTTTGTGATCTGAAAATACTTCACATTATTGTCCATATAGATAGTGTCTCTATATTTTCAGTGCGAATACAACTGCTGTTAACTTAAGATCGTGAGTAGGGTAGTTTTACTCAAAACTCTTTAGTTGTCTGGACGCGTAAGCTATAACCTTTCCAGCTTGCATTAATATGCAACCCAAACCAACTTTAGAAGCATTGCAGTATACGTTGAACTTGCCGTCCTCCACTGGCAATATTAATAATGAAGCTGTGGTCAGCTTGTGCTTCAGTGTCTGAAAACTCTCTTTGCAAACTTCAGACCACTTGTACTTTGTATCTTTCTTTGTTAAGCTGGTTAGAAGCTTTGTTATCGCAGAAAATCCATCGATAAATTTCTTGTAATAACCAGCTAGCCAAATAAAGCTTCATACTTTGCTAACATTCCTTAGTTATGGCCATTCCTTTACGGCTTGAATTTTAGCCGGGTCTACTGAAATACCCTCTTCAGAAACAACATGACCTAGAAAATTAACTCGATCTAGCTAGAACTCACACTTCTACTGCTTAGCATACAACTTATGCTACTTCAAAATTGATAGCACACTCTTCAGATGCTCCTTATGCTCTTCTTCATTACGAGAATAGACCAGGATATCGTCGATGAAGCCGATCACGAATTTGTCAAGAAAATCCTGGAATATCCTGTTCATTAGATCCATAAACGCTGCTAGGGAATTTGTCAAACCAAAAGACATCACCAGGAATTCGTAATGTCCATAACGGGTCCTGAAGGCTGTCTTTGGAACATCATCAACTTTGACTTTTAGTTGGTAGTAGCCCGAGCATAGATCAATCTTAGAAAATACTCGAGCTCCTTGAAGTTGATCAAATAAGTCATCAATCCTTGGCAATAGATACTTATTCTTAATTGTTAGTTTGTTTAGCTCCTGGTAGTCAATGTACATACGCAGAGATCCATCATTCTTCTTAACGAATAGGACTGGTGCACCTCAAGGAAAGAAACTGGGGTGTATAAAGCCCTTGTCCACTAATTCCTTCAATTGAGCTTTCATCTCTTTTAATTCGATTGGTGCCATACGATACAAGTTCTTTGACACAGGCTCGACACTAGGATATACTTCTATTTCGAACTCTATTTCACGATCCGGTGGTAGTCTTGGTAAATCGTCTAAGAAAACTTCTAGAAAGTTTTGAACTACCAGAATATCTTAAAGTTTCATTTCACCCTGCCTTTGCGTGTCGACCACGTAGGCTAAGAATCCTACACACCTTAATCTCATCAGTTGTTGCGCTTTCATGCAGGATACAATAGGCACCTTGTGTCTTTTCGGTATCGCTTGATAGGAAAATTGTTTCTCATTTGGACGTCTAAAACATACTAATCCCGATATGCAGTTAATGATGGCGTGGTGTCTAAACAGCCAGTCCATTCCCAGAATTACGTCATATCCTTTCATATCAATTATGAAAAGATTTGCATATAATTGCTGGTGTAGGATCGTGATTGTCTAGGGGTGGGGAAGGTTAATTAGATTTTTATCTCCTAATTGAGTTTACTTAAAACAATATAAATTAATTAAGTTATTGTTTACTAATTCAAAATAAACAAAGAGAGAGAAAAAAAATAACACCAAAGTTTTTAACGTGGTTTGGCCAATCCTGCCTACTTCCATGCTCTAAGGCTCCCCCTTGAAGATTTTTTCCTTCTCCTCACGTTAAATCTAGATCGAACTTCACGGGCGTCGATCTACTGCCTTTACACTTCTGGATTGATCTTCACACGGGCGTTAATCCACTGCCTTACAGTTTTTACAGGATGAAGATATTTAGCACAAGGCTACACTCTCTCAAAAGTTAAATCTCAAGTTCTGATCTAGAGAGGTGTATATAGAGTTTATCGCTAAAGCTCGTAGGAGTACAGTGTGACTGTTCAAAAGATTGGCAAAAAGTTATTCTCTCGAGCTTCATTCTTCTTTATATACTCTTGTCTCTAATTCGCGTCTCATTCAGAAGGCTTCTTGTTTCCGTACAAAAATATGACCGTTGGAGAAGAGTCCGTACGCAAAAAAATAGCCGTTGAGTTCTGGAGTTGCTATCGCTCGTAGTCTTTAATAGTCTGGCATCAAGACTCTGGCCGTTCGAGTTTGGACGAATTCGTTTAGTCTGATGTTGGACGAATGTTCGTCGGACTAATGCTTCAGATGAATTCATTGTTCTGTCTTAGAACACTTCGGTCGAATATTTTGGACGCTTGCTCGTTGGACGAGTACATTGGACGATTGCGTTGTGGATAAGTACTTTGGACGATTGCGTTGTGGACAAGTACTTTGGACAAGTAACTTTGGATGATTGCGTCGTTCTCTATTTTGACGAATGCGACTGTCATTCACGTGGACGAATGCGACTGTCTTTCAATAGTACTTTGGACAATTGACTTTGGACTAATAACACTTAACCCAAAACTGTCAGAAACGTAATACCCTTTTCAAAGGGCATTTCCAGATAAATGCAATAAACACAATAATCTAATTATTCAGTTCATATATTTCATATTAATCATACTCATCAGTTCATATACTTCTTATTATTTATAATCATCAAAAACATATTTAAACTTAAACTCTATTTAAGTCAACAGCTGGTCCCCTACAGATACAACATCGCCTTGCACTACCTGATCGAAGTGCATAGACTCTCCGGACGATAGCATAACACTATAAGATTGGTTTGCCGGCACAAACCATAAATTCTTTCTAACCACAAAATCCCTTGCTACAAACGAGTGTGTGCCTCCCGTGTCTAACAATGTATAAGCAGGTACATTACAAATCAGAATTGTACCTGTAACAACAGCATGCTGTATGTCATCATCATCCTCGATCATTGCAAAAACTCTCAGAGTTACCTTGTTTGGTCTCCTATCTGGCATTGGGTAATCTTTAACTTGATGGCCCTCTTTGTCACACCTGAAGCAACGACCTGTAAGAAGTCTGCACTCGCCAGGATGACTCTTCTTACACACAGAACATATAGGAAGTTAAGGAGTTCCCTGGGGTCTCTTTCCTTTCCCTTGTCAGTAGGTGTCTCATTGGGCCTTTTCGTGCCCCTATTATGCTGTTGTGGCTGCCACCCTCTGTTTTGTTGTCGCTGTGGATATACTTCTTTAGAAACCATTCTAGGTGGTTTTCTCTGCTTCTGAAACTTCATTTCCATTGTTTCAATTTGTAGTGCCTTGGCCACAACTTTTGAATACGGTATATCGTCAGCGCCTGCTGTCGTAACCCCTCTGAAGATATCCATCTTTGACTGAGGCACATTCTTCGGCATACTCTGTACATCCAGGAAGCAAAAAAATGTATAGAGATTTGAAACAGCACTTCTGGTGGTCGAACATGAAGAGAGAGGTCGCCAGGTATGTGGAAACCTGTTTGGTTTGCCAATAGGTTAAGGCAGAACACCAAAAGTCGGCCGGAACATTATAGCCACTGCCGATTCTAGAGTGGAAATGGGAGCAGATCTTCATGAATTTCGTAGTTGGACTCCCAAGAACGACGAAAGGGCACGATGGCATCTGGGTGATAGTGGACCGTTTGACAAAGTCGACCTACTTTCTATCAGTGAAGATGACCTATTCCATGGATCAGCTTGCTGAGCTGTATGTGCAGGAAATTGTCAGAGTACACGGAGTACCCATTTTGATTGTTTCCGATAGAGATGCCAGATTTACTTCAAAATTCTGGAAAAGTTTGCATAAGGCTATGGGAACCCAATTGAATTTTAGCACGGTGTTTCATCCTCAGACTAATGGGCAGATTGAAAGAACAAATCAAATTCTTGAAGATATGCTTAGAGCTTGCATGCTGGAGTTTCAGAGCTCGTGAAGCCGATATTGACAGTTGATTAAGTTCTCATACAACAATAGCTTTCAAGCTACCATTGGCATGGCTCCGTACGAAGCGCTGTATGGTCGAAAATGTAGGTCTCCGCTGTATTGGGACGAAGTTGGCGAAGCTAACATAATCAGCCCATACATTTTACAACAAACGGCAGAGAAAATCACCGTTATCAGGCAACATATAGAGATAGTACAGAGCCGCCAGAAAAGCTAAGAAAGGGCAAGCTAAGCCCTTGGTATGTGGGGCCATTCCCTATTTTGAAGAGAATTGGAAGAGTGGCGTATCGGTTACAGCTTCCGGCGTCCATGGAGGGCATTCACGATGTGTTTCACGTGTCCATGCTCAGAAAGTGTGTACGTGATCCGTCTCATGTCGTGGAAGCAAGGGAGATTGAGGTTCAGCCGACGCTAACTTATGTGGAAAAGTCGGTATGAATTCTGGAATCCTCTATCAAAGTATTGCGTAATAAGGAGATTCCGCTAGTGAAAGTCCTATGGCGGAACCATGACGTAGAGGAGGCTACCTGGGAGAGGCAGCAGGATATGATGTCTAAGTATCCTGAACTGTTTGTCTAATTAAATTTTGAGGACAAAATTTTAATTAAAGTGGATGGAATGTAACACCCGATTTTACAAGTTTTTGATTTTCCAAGTATAATGGCATTTTTGTAATTATAAAAAATTAGGTTCGTTTTGCGAACGGAGAGTTTTGATAGAAATCTAATAGTAAGTTGGAATTATTGGTGAAATAAAGAAATTTAGAGAAAACGAATCGTTAGCTAAATAACGAGATAAGTAATGAAACAAATAGAAAATCAATAGAGAGGCGTTATGGTAACTTTGCAAGTTAAAAACTTTAATAAAAATCAAATTCTCTCCCTCCCTTATGTATTTTCACGAAATCTCCAGAGTGCATTTCCCTTCTTTGGCGTTTTCTCACGTTCTCCCTCCGTTCTCTCCTCTCCAACGGCGATCGATCAACTCTGGTTCTTCACGTTTTCTTCTCCAAACCCGACCTTAGGTAAGATTCTAACCTTTTGGAACGTTAGATCTTGATTTCTAGAGTTTAAACGGTTAGGGTTCGTTTAGGATTTTCGTTAAAATCATGGATTTAGGTTTGAAATTGATAGGTTTAGCGTAGTTATGCCTCTAATTGACGTATTGGTGGTTATTTGGACGTAGTTAGACAATTTATTGGCGAATGTTAGGGTTTTAGAGGTTTGGAGCTTTGGAAAACTCTATTAATGGAGGTTTTGAAATGTCGAGCGCGAATTGCTCGACGAAATGCCTTAATGAGTTAAATTAGAGTTTTATGAGATTACTTTAGTTAAGAGTTTCGTTAGTTTGGAAGTTTAACGATTTAAACTGGGTTTTTAATGACGATTGTTGTGAATTGCCATAGGTGAACCACGCTTGTGGACGGAGCTTGAATTTGCAAGGACGCGAGGTAAGTCTTTGTGACTTACTGTGGCCGATAGACCTATGCCATAAGTCGAGTTCGTCGTTGAAGATTTTGGAGTTATGTATGTTTTTATGCTTTGGTTGTATAGTTTAGGGTTAGATATTTTTATAGGTAATGCTTACAATATTTTGATGGTATTTGTGATGTTTTGATGGTATCCACGTTGTATGTTTACATTATGTCTTTTCTGTACAGGCATCTCGCTCTTTCAAAATAGCATGAAAATGGATTTCTACACGTGTTTAAGAAAAGAAATGAATTAAAGAAACGAATGTACGTAATTTGGTCACGACGGGGTGGAATTCAGACATGGCTGTTTACGGATGGAAACATATTTTCCCCCGGTAGATGGAAAGGGCTGTCTAACCGTCAGACGTGCCCTCTCCATCTGGTGAGAGTTAGACCTCGGTGACATTCTGTTCTGTAATGAAACGATGAAAATGTCTGCATGATTTATGAACCGCATATGCACAGCATGCATTTGCATTTACGAAGCTTAATGAGCCTTTAGCTCATAGTTGTCTTTATGGTGTAGGTGATTTCGATACAGGTGAAGATGAGATCCCTCCACCTGAGGAATGAGCTGGTTGAAGAAGAATGCCCGTGGGATTGCGCTGGACAGTCGACGCGTATTTTGACCCGTGGGGATGACATGTAGGTATTTTGGTGATACGATAAATTGATATAGTTGATAAATGTTTAGGTGGGCTTAATGGGGCTGAATGGTGATTGGTTAGGAGATATGCACGTTTTGAAAAACTCGTTTATGAAATTCTTTTGTGAAGTCTTTTATTGAAAGTATACTGGAACTGCTTGGTTGTCGAATTTCGTAGGGATTTTGTTTAGTTTTCAGATGGATCCATGCGGTTCGTTTTCATGAAAATTTACTCCGTTTTAATTATGCTCTGAGTCGGTTTTTTGGTGACTGGCGGAGTGAGAATTGTATGGGGGTTGAAGAGTTTGTTATGAATTGTATTTAGAGGTAAATGAATGAAGGGATGAAGGTATGGAGTGGAAAGAATTTGAGAAGTATGTGAAAAGGGAGGAAAAAGGGTGTCTACTCTCTGGAGTTCAAACTCCAGAGAGTGGGGCGATCGATCGCCAGACGGCAGCCGATCGATCGCCAAAAAGGAGGCGATCGATCTGCTGCCTAAGGGCCGATCGATCGGCTGTCAAATGGCCGATCGATCGCCCCTTTATTTTTTTTGCTTTTGACGTTTTTGTCCTCTGCTCTGCACTGTGACTTCCCTCAGTTTTGTGTGTATTTCTTCAAGTGATTTTCAAAACAATTTCAACAACTTTATAGAATGATTTTTAAACAATTTCAATTCCTCGATTTTATATGTTTCTGTAAATGATTTTCGATACGGTTTCAATGACTTAGAATTAAGAAGTCAAAAATTTACTTAGGGTTACAAAAAAAAGAGAGGAAAAGAAAAAAAAAATTTACAGGAAATTAAGGGTATAGAATTTAAGGGTCGCTACAAATCTGCTTTCACCGGTCGATCCTGGTGGTTGATAAATACCAAGTACGGTCGACACCTGAGGATTTCGGTCGACACTTGAAGGCAGAATGCCGTCCTTATTATGCATATCACTTATTTTTCCTCACACACTTAACCATTTTATCCAGATCAATAGAAATTCCCTCTTTTTAAAGAATATGCCCCAGAAAATTCACTCTGTTCAGCCAAAAATTGCATTTAGAAAGCTTCGTGTACAATTTGTGTTGCTTCAGGGTTGCCAAAACCACCCTTATGTTCCTGCTCAGTCCGTGAATAAACCAAGATGTCATCGATAAAGACGATGACAAACTTGTCCAAGTACCCTCGGAAGACACGGTTAATCAAATCTATAAAGGCTGCAGGTGCATTTGTAAGTCCGAAAAACATTACCAAGAACTCGTAATGCCCATACCTAGTACGAAATGCAGTCTTTGGAACATCTTTAGCTTTAACTTTCAGCTGATAGTTACCCGAGAGTATTTAATCTTTGAGAAGACTCGGTGTGATGACCCGGATGTGTAAGTATATGTACGATGGCTGCACGAACCGGAACCCGAATGGCGATATGTCCGCACGGGGGAACCGAAAGGTGACAAAGTCGTGAAGAGGGGGTCGTCACAATCCCACATTGCTTGGAGAAGTATGTGGAAATGAAACATATGTAAAGAGACCCTCCCAAGCTAGTAAGACGCGTTTTGGAGCACAATTGGCAACGAATCCCATAAGAACTCTGAAGTTAAAAGTGCTTCAGCGAGAGTAGTACTAGGTTGGGTGACCAACTAGGAAGTCCTCACCAAACAAAGTCGTGAGGGGAGGATATTGGGCTACGACCCAATTCCCAGAGCAGACAATATCTTGTTAGAAAAATGGGTCGTTACAAATGGTATCAGAGCTTGTACCCAACCAGAAATGTGGCCAACGAGGACGTTGGGTCCCCGAGGGGGGGTGATTGTGATGATCCGGATGTGTAAGTATGTGTACGATAGCTGCACAAACCGGAACTCAGATGGCGGTACGTCCGCGCGGGGGAACTGGAAGGTGACGGGTCGTGAAGAGGAGGCCGTCACAATCCCACATCGCTTGGAGAAGTATGTGGAAATGAAACATATGTAAAGAGACCCTCCCAAGATAGTAAGACGCGTTTTGGAGCACAATTGGCAACGGATCCTATAAGAACTCAGAAGTTAAAAGTGCTTCGGCCAGAGTAGTACCAAGTTGGGTGACCGACTGGGAAGTCCTCGCCAAACAAAGCCGTGAGGGGAGGATATTGGGCTATGGCCCAATCCCCAGAGTAGACAATATCTTGCTGGAAAAAGGGGTCGTTACACTCGGGCACCTTGTAGTTGATCAAACATGTCATCTATCCGAGGCAATGGATACTTGTTCTTTATCGTAAGTTTGTTCAACTCTTTGTAGTCGATACACATTCTGAGTGTCTCATCTTTTTTCTTAACAAATAGAACAAGAGCACCCCAAGGAGAAAAACTCGGTCGAATAAAACCCTTGTTCACTAATTCTTCTACTTGGGATTTCAATTGTTTCAGTTCGGTAGGAGCCAATCTATACAGGTTCCTCGACACAAGTTCTGCTCCTAGGTATACGTCGATAACAAATTCAATTTCTTAGTCTGGAGGCAAACCTGCAAGGTCGTCAAGAAAAACCTCCGAAAATTCTCGAACAACTGGAATATCACTTAACTTCACCTCGCTGAGTAGCCGAGTATCAATTACATTGGCTAAATAGATCGAGCACCTATCTTTAAACTTCTCTCGGGTCATCATAGAATACGAAACATGACTCTCGCTTGTCCTTTTTATCGCTTGAAGGGTGAACTTTTCTTTACTCGGAGCCTGGAAAGACATTATCCATGATCTGCAATCGATAGTAGCATAATGGCGGGATAGCCAATCTATTCTCAAAATAATGTCGTAACCCTTCATATCCATTATAATCAATTTGGCATAAAGGGTATTATTTCATACTAAAATAATATTACCTTGAATCACTTGATCTGAGTGTAAATGTTCCCCAGATGGCAACATCACACTATAAAAACAATCAGCTGGACTGAGCGTCAATTGAACTCTAAATATGCAGGTAGATGAAATGAATGAATGGGTAGCACCCGTATCGATCAATATAAAGGCAGCTACATCGGTAATTAAAATTGTACCTCTTATCACGAAACGCTGCACTTCCCCTTCCTCTCACCAGGCTCTATGAATGAGAAAATTCTCGGCATAACTCTCTGCTGATCTCTGCCTGGCTTCAGACAATCTTTGACATAATGGCCAATCTCTCCACATCGAAAGCACCTATCTTTACTCAATCTGCAGTCACCTATATGATCCTTCTGCCATTTAGGACACAAAGGCCTCTGAGAAGTCCCCTGTATTTGCTTCCCTTTACCTGGATCATTTCTTTCATCATTCGGCCTTTTTACTCCTCGTTGTTGTTGTTGTCATCCACCTCTTGGTTGCCATCCTCTATTTTGAGATTGTGGCTGAATCTCTCGAAAGAATCCCCTCGCAGGTTCCCTTGGCTTGACTAATTTCTGTTCGGCCTCATCTACTTTCAAGGCCTTGGCCACAATGCTCACATAGGGAATATCTAGAGTCCCTGATATCTTCACGCTCTTATAGATTTCAGGCTTCAGATCCTGAACAAATTGATGCACTTTATTGTCGTTGTCACTTACCAGGTGAACTGCAAATCGTGATAATGCTTGGAACTGCCGAACATATTCTGCCACTGAGCCAGTCTGTCGTAACTGAGAAAACTCTAACTTCTTGTTTGCTCGCACAGTACGACGGAAGTATTTGTCATAGAATATAGCCCTGAACTGCTCCCAAGTCATCACCGTTACATGGGTGGTGGTTTTGACGATGTCCACCAAAATCTCGTGTCCTTCACAAGGTGGAACGTAGCACATGTGACCTTTTCCCTATTCTCTACTTTCACATAGCCGAACATATTCTTCATAGTTTGGATCCACTCCTCTGCATAAGTGGGGTCCGTGGACTGTCCATCGAATACAGGATGTCGGAGTGGTTGAAATCTCTCATTGCCCTGATGGTTAGGAATGTCCAACTCTTGGTTCCTTTGATTCTCTCAGTTCACCAATCTTTCCAGTTGTTGAGATTGTCGATCCATATGTTGAGCTTGCCGATCGAGTAGATCAGTCAGTCGATCAATGGCGTCATCCCTCTCGTTTCTGCCTCTGACCATTTTTCTAATCCTAAATAAGTTTTTAAACAGATAAATCTTAGAAAATGCAAAAACTCATAAACATACTTACAGTTGAGGAAGCATGTCCGGGCAGTGGCTTGTGCTGTTGGGCAGTCTACAAAAACGATTTTCAACCCGGGCGCTATGATACCATATATAACGACCCATTTTACCTAGTAAGATATTGTCCGCTCTGGGAATTGGGCCGTAACCCAATATCCTCCCCTCACGAATTTGTTTAGTTAGGACTTCCTAGTCGGCCACTCAATATGGTACTGCTCTCACCGGAGCACTTTTAACTTCGGAGTTCTTATGGGATCCATTGCCAATTGTGCTCCAAAACGCATCTTACGATCTTGAGAGGGTTTCCTTACATATGTTTCATTTTCATATACCTCCCCAAGAAATGTGAGATTGTGATGACCCCCCCTTTTACGACCCAAGATTTGCCTATACTCGAGTCCGGAATTTTCCTACACTCGAGTCCGGGATTTGCCTGCACTCGGCTTAGGTTCCGAGGTTTGCCCCGCAACCTGAGATTTACCTCGCAGTCGTGCTCATACGTACACATTTGTGTCATCACAATAACCCCCCTCGTGGGCCCAACGTCCTCGTTGGCTACATTTTCAGTTGCTCTGATACCATATATAACTTGTGACGACCCTCGCGGGTCCCCACATGACTTGTCGCACTTGACTTTTTAATGTATAATTTTTTTTGACTTTATTCTAAGACTTTATTTATTTCCACAAGCGACATCATTTAAAACGTTAAACCTTGGCAGCGAAAAACATTCGGGTATGGAAGACTCGTTATAAATTAAAATTAACAAAAATCCTAAGTTTGAAAACAACAAAGAGAATCTCAATCAACCCCCGCGAGTTTTGGTCGACACTTACTGCTAGTTCTACCTAAACCGGTCGACACCTATAACTTCGGTCGACACCTCACTTGCTTCTGTTTTCTGTTTGTACAGTGACCGGTCGACACCTCACAATATTGGTCGACACCTCATTTGCCTCTGTTTTCTGTTTGTATAGTAACCGGTCGACACCTCACAATATCGGTTGACACCTCAAAGGAAAATTGCCATCCTTATTACGCTTAACACTTCACCTTTCCTCCACACTTAACCAATTCTACTTACTCATCACCAATTCACTTCCTTTTCTCTCTAAACATCCTAAATACCCATAAATACACCATAAACTTAACGCATATACTTTAATATCATAATAATTTATCACCACATCAATGTCATGAATACTTAGTGAAATTATAGAAACGAACTGCATGGATACGTCTAAAATGAACGCGTCCATACAGACGAGAAACAAAAGTCTCGCCAACATCTCCAATAATCCAAAATGGAAAATCTAACTATCTATAAGCTACTTGTATACATCAAAATTAGAAACATCACCCATGACACATACACATAGCCCATGGGACAAAATACGCTCCAACAGCCACGAGCGCCCTACCACGGACATTTTTCTTTAACTACTTCGTTTATCGAGTTGAGGTACATTATCCTCACATTCTTCAATGTCACCTACACCACAGAGACAACGAATGAGCTAAAGGCTCAGCATATCAACGTACATGATAAATGCATGTCGTGCATATGCAATTCGTAAAATCATACGATGTCTTTTCATTCATTTCGTTTTATAATGGGATGTCACAGGGGGTTTACTCTTACCAAATGGAGGCGACACATCTTGCGGTTAGATAGCCCTCTCCATCTACTAGGGGGAAAATATGCTCCACCTACGGGACATCCATGCCTGAACCCCACCCCTGCATGACCGAGATTACGTGCATTAATTTCTTTTCATAAAAACATATGCACAACCTCTTTTTTCATGCTATTTTGAAAACATGATGCATGGACACTATGCATAAAATAAAGAAACGTACAGAACAATCAATGAACATCAAAACATTAAATAATTTAAACAAAACCTAACTATCCATCTCTCTTGCATTAAACTAATTTACATCTCGAATTCCTCAATTACTTCAAGCTTTTTTTGTGTAGGCCAAACAAATCACGAAGACTTATCTCGGGTCCTTAGCAATCCAATCTTGAAATCCGTTAGCTTGTTCTTGTCGATTTCAAACAAAGTAAAATTTTTGGATTTATACTAATTATAGGCTAAACTTCAATTGAGCGTATTTCACTCAATTTTTATCAAAATTCTTTAATTCCAAAGCCTAAAATTTCCTTAAAGAGTCTATTTTAAGATTGTGGAATTCATTTAAGAAAACCACTCACCAAAAATAGCAGAAAATTGAGCAAACCAAACTGCCTTGTGAGTTTCTCGGAATTCCCTTCAATTTTTCATCAAATTTCAAACTACCATAACTTTCTCAATTTAAATTAGAATCGAGTAATTCCAAGTGCTATGGACTCCTCTAAGAGTCTTCTTTCTAATGGTGCAAGCCATTCATCAAATAAAATTCAAGAGTTAGGTTGAAACTCTTAAAAACCATGGCTGCCTTGTTTTGTGTAAACCTCAAAACCGATTTTCTACTTTTTGTAAAATCATGCACCTAACTCCAATATAGTTCAGAACCAATCCTTAAAAAGTTATTTTAACACATTTAGCTAATCAACCAACCCTAAAGAGAGAGTGAAAATCGTAGGTTTCATGATTTTGAAACCCACTCCAATAAAACTTTACTAAACCTAAGTTTATCCCTCACAAACCCTAAAAATTGAGCAACATTAAACCAAAACTCAAACTTACCTTAAATCTTCACCAAAATTGGAGTTGGTGTAACACCAGACAACTTCAGACAGGTGAACTTTCTTTAAGGTAAACGGTATTAACTGCCAGCTCTTTATTTATGTATTTCTTTGGTCAGAAATTTGGGCGCCAAAGTTTAATTAGTTCTTTTTATAAAAAAATTAGGTTTGGTGGCAAACTTGTAATTAAGCCTGGATCATTAAGTTTATAAATAGAAAATGAAAATCCTAAAATCTCACAAAAACCTCCACTAGCCGACTTTCTTCTTTCAGCCGACTCTCTCCCCTCAGCTCCCTTCTCTGTTCTTCCTCCAACGATCAACTTCCTTCAGATTTCTTCCGATACTCCAAGCTCGAGGTAAGATTTGGACAATGTATTTACTGATTAGTCATTTGAGAGTTGATTAGAGATTTAGATTCGGGTTTTCTGAGGAAGTTGAAGTATCATGGTAGATATAACTATTAACATAGCATTTATGTTTGTTGTAGATAATAAGTAGAAATAATGAACGTTGGCTGAGCCTGGGTAGTTGGTGAACCCGAACACCATTATCGTTTAGCTGAGGTTTTTATGCACACTAGGTGACTGATATAATGCTCGAATGGAAATAAGTTAGACTTCTAGGATATATACTTAGTTAGAAAGCTACTATTATGGAATATTAGACTACTTAAGATTTGTTTTCTTACATTAATACGTAAAATGACTTAGGTGGGAAAAAGCTCCAAGTGAAGGAAAAACATTGCTAAGGAATCCAGGTAAGTGAGTGTGTTAAGTTTTCGGCTATTAGAGCCCTACATCACAAGGGTAGTAGGGTGAGTTTGTTTCTGGTATTCAATGATTTTTGGGAAGATCGTCTGTTTCAGTATAATGTTTGGAATAGTGTATGCTCTGTTTTCTGATGAACGACTCCTTCCATGGTCTCATATTTTGAGAATGTTTATATCCATGCATCATGATTTATTTACCGAGTATACAAATGTTTTACACGCATACTTCTTTATGAATGAAACAAGAAAAAGAAACGTATGAAACCTTGATTAAGTGAGGGTTGGGGGCGGTATTGGCCATGTCACTGTCCACGGATGGACCATGATTCTTGCCAGTAAAGGGTCATGTACACGCACTCTGCCTACCCCCCCTTCGGCACAAACTCCTACTTAATCCATGATATGAAAACGATGAACAAGAATATGATTCTTACGATTTGAAAGTAAATGTGAACACAAGCATGATTCTCGATTTGAGTAAAAGATGTGAACATGATTTTATGTAGCATTCATGAGCATTCATGTGTTTGTTGCACTCCCTACTAAGCATTAGACTTATAGTTTGAACCTTATGATGTAGGTGACGAAACAACAGGTGAGGACTTCAGTCTAGAAGGAAATGCTTAGGTCTGGTTGCTGGTTGCTGCTCATGGTGATGATTTGTGGCTGGGAAGCGATTTTTAATCCGCGGAGTATTGCTTTCAGTACGATTTAGTAAGATCTATGATATGATTGCATGAATGGGAAATGAATTTCTTTATGTTAACAAATATTTGACTTATTAAGTATGAATTTAATTTAAGAAGGTTCCAGATTTAAGATTCTTCTCAATGTGATAGGTCTTTCGCTATGTACTTAAGTTAAGGATTACGAGGTCTATGTGTATGGGGATTTTTGGAAAAAGGGAGTTAAGTTTTTAAGAAGAAGGAGGGAATGATTTAAAGTCTCAACTTGATCAATAATCGGTAGAGATTAGGTTACTGTTGGGCGATGGATGCTGGATGAATGTGTCATCCGGCTGACGTCACCGGAAGATGTTGAGTATTATTGATCGGTGGATGCTGGATGATTGAGTCATTCGGCTGATGTCATCGGTGGATGTGTTCTGTGAATGTGAGCGGTAAATGTCGTCTGCTGAGTAATGAAGTCACGTGGATAACACGTGGTCTGATCGCTGGATGTTGAGTGTCACTGCTCACCGGTGGATGTTGTATGTTTATGATGATCGGTGGATATTGGATGAATGTGTCATCCGGCTGACGTCACCGGAAGATGTTGAGTACTGTTGAGCGGTGGATGTCGTTCGACAGAAATGATCGGTGGATGTTGGGTGATTGAGTCATCCGACTGACGTCATCGGTAGATGTGAGATATTACTGTTGAGCGGTGGATGTCGCTCGACAGAAATGACCAGTGGATGTTGGGTGAATGAGTCATCCGGCTGACGTCATCGGTAGATGTGGGATATTACTGTTGAGCAGTGGATGACGCTCGATAGAAATGAGCGGTGGATGTGAACGACAGAGGTTAATTCGATTGTCTGTTGATTCTTTTTTTTAAATAGATATTTCCCCAAATGATTTTAAATGACTTCGAATCTGATTGGAATTTATTTAAAAACGTATTTATATATACACAAAAAAAAGAATTGGGTTGACATTTTGATTACGAATATGATTTTATGAAATTCTCGACCCGTCGGGTTTCGGGTTGTGACAGCTAGGGCGTGGGAGTGATGGCTGCAATGGAGGGAGAGCTGAGAGAGTTATCGTGGGAGGGAGAGCAAGAAAGTGAAACCCTTTCCTTTTTATTAATCAATTTGTTTATGTTAAATTACTTTCTCACCCTTACTTAATTCTCCACATTTTTCTACTTATTTCCTTACCAAACTAACAAAATTGAATAAGAATATGCATCTAATTATTCACCAAAGGTACTTTACATAATATCCATGTATTGTACAAAATATTTTAGGAATAAAATGTACGAAAATTTCAGGTGTTACACTAGGGCATCAAGTAACTAACCTTGATCTTTCAATTGGTATCAGTGCAGTTCAGTTCTGTTTCTTAACCGAGATCCACGGGATTTGATCTTGATACAATGAACTCTATGAAGGAAGGAGGTTCAACTAAGCGTCCACCACTATTGGATAGAAGTAACTATGCTTATTGGAAGGTCAGGATGAGAGCATTCATCATGGCTATCAATGAGAAGGCATGGAGATCTATTTTGACAGAATGAAATCCTCCTACGACTACTGAAGAAGGAGGTGTCATATCTCTTAAATCTGAAGAAGATTGGTCAGCCTCTAAAGATGCACTAGCCAACAGTAATTCAAAGGCACTTAATGCTATTTTTAATGTTGTTGATCCTATTCAGTTCAGACTTATTTCAACATGTGCTAAAAGAGCATGAGAAATTCTCCAAACTACTTACGAAGGAACACCGGCGGTAAAATTATCAAAGATGCAAATGCTCACGACAAGGTTGAAAATTTCAAAATGCATGAAGAAGAAAGTACTTGCCGAATTCAATGCCAAGCTATGTGATATAGCCAATGAGGCATTTGCACTTGGTGAAACTTTCTCTGAAGAAAGGTTGGTACGAAAGACTCTACGATCTCTTCCACAACGCTTTTCCTATAAAGTTACTGCAATTGAAGAAGCTAAAGATGTCTCCAAAATGAAGTTGGCAGAACTAATAGGATCACTTAGAACTTTTGAGATGAATCTTGTAACGACTCAACCCCCCGATGGGCCGAGCCATGTAGTGCCCCCTGATGGGCCCGCTGCCACGTGGGGTCCCGAAGGCAGTACCACGTGTACTCACGATCTTCTCCCTCCCTGAAGGGAGTTTTTGTCTTCCCTCTACTCGAACCCAGGACCTCACGGACTAGTACTAGCTCACTTGTACCCCAGGTACTAGTCCCTGAGGTCCTGGGTTCGACTAGGGGGAAGGCAAAAACTCCCTTCAAGGAGGAAGAAGATCGTGAGTACACGTGGTATTGCCTTCGGGACCCCACGTGGCAGAGGGCCCATCGGGGGGCTCTGCACGGCTCGGCCCATTGAGGGGTTGAGTCGTTACAAAAAAGGCACCTTTTTTGTAACGACTCAACCCCCTGATGGGCCAAGCCGTGCAGTGCCCCCAGATGGGCCTGCTGCCACGTGGGGTCCCGAAGGCAGTACCACGTGTACTCACAATCTTCTCCCCCTTGAAGGGAGTTTTTGCCTTCCCCCCACTCAAACCCAGGACCTCATGGACTAGTACCTGGGGTACAAGTGAGGAGTACCACTTGAGCTAGATGGGCCGAGCCGTGCAGTGCCCCCCGATGGGCCCGCTGCCACGTGGGGTCCCGAAGGTAGTACCATGTGTACTCACGATCTTCTCTCCCCCTGAAGGGAGTTTTTTCTTTTCCCCCACTCGAACCCAGGACCTCAGGGACTAGTACCTGGGGTACAAGTGAGGAGTACCACTTGAGCTCAGAGGGGAGAAGATTGTGAGTACACGTGGTACTGCCTTCGGGACCCTACTTGGCAGCGGGCCCATCAGGGGGCACTGCACGGCTCGGCCCATCGAGGGGTTGAGTCATTACAAAAAAGAGCTAGCTCAAGTGGTACTCCTCACTTGTACCCCAAGTACTAGTCCCTGAGGTCCTGGGTTCGAGTTGGGGAAAGGCAAAAACTCCCTTTCAGGGGGGGTTGAGTCGTTACAAAAAAGGCGCTTTTTTTGTAACGACTCAACCCTCCGATGGGCCCGCTGCCATGTGCGGTCCTGAAGGCAGTACCACGTGTACTCACGATCTTCTCCCCCCCTAAAAGGAGTTTTTGTCTTCCCCCCACTCGAACCCAGGACCTCAGGGACTAGTACCTGGGGTACAAGTGAGGAGTCTAGCTCAAGTGGTACTTCTCACTTGTACCTCAAGTACTAGTCCCTGAGGTCTTGGGTTGGGGGGGGGGGGGGAGGCAAAAACTCCCTTAAGGGGGGAGAAGATCGTGAGTACAAGTGGTACTGCCTTCGGGACCCCACGTGGCAGCGGGCCCATCAGGGGGTTGAGTCGTTACCAATCTTGGGATTGATGCCGAAACAAAGAAGTTCAAAGGCGTAGCACTAAAGACTGACACACAAGACTTTAATGTTCATGATGAAGATGACCTTGAAGAGTCTCTTGAACTATTAATAAAGAATTTTAGTCGAGTTATGAAAAAATTTAGCTGAAATAATTGTGGTGTCAGACCCAATGTCAGCAATGCAAAATCAGGTTTTTCTAGTAATAAGAAGTTCAGGGAAGAAAATCACGTTTCAGACCAATCTGCCAAGATAAGAGAAATCCAATGTAGAGAATGTGACGAATATGGGCATATACAGGCTGAATGCGCTAACACCTTGAAGAAAAATAAAAGCTCTCTCAACACTACTTGGAGTGATGATGAATCAGAAAAAGAAGATGAATTTCAGAACAACCATGTTGCATTTGTTGGTAAAGCTGAACCTATAGAAAAAAGAGATGTTACACACGAAGTCACAGATGATATGTCGGATTGTAGTGATGAAATGATCAAAGAAGATCTTATTGCATAATACAAATATCTTCATGAGAAATGGATTGAACTTGTCAAAATAAATCAGCGTCTTCGTATTCAGAATGGAGACTTGAAAACTGAGAAGATCAACCTACAAAATTCGATCTCTGAATTAGAAGCCGAATTAAGAATGAGTCAAGAAAAAGTGACATGCCTAGAAGGCCGATAATGTGCTCACAAACAAAGGCTCTTGCTGTACTCAATATTGATACTAATGCTTTTGTTTCTTTTGTAGGTAATGACCTATTGGAGGATTGCACCTGGTAAGCTAACTTGATGGACATGGATCACCCCATCCATCTTTTGACATGGGATGCCCCTTGGAAAGCTCAGAACCTAATTAAGAAAACTTCGAGCACCAGCTGGATTAGCAGAAACCAAAATTTGTCTTCCGGGGACAAATCCATGTAATTTAATTTAATTTTATTTTGTTTTGACTAACTCTTAGCCATTAGTTTTTCATCAATGCATTAGTTTCGTTATTTAGACTCAGTCACATGATGATTTCATGGTTTGAGGTTGACTACTTGGCCCACTGTTTGGCCACATGTTGAAGGCAATACTATCACCACTCAGCCCATGGAGAACCAACCCAAAGAAAGCCCAAGCTTGGACTTTCAACCTTGCAAGGGCATGGTTAGTGGCATCATGGATTGATGACGTGGCAAGATTCCCTCCCTTGATCCATTTTTGCATGACATTTATCTCCTCCCTTGGATGTGTGCTTGTTTGCTTTAATCTTGTCCGCCCATCCTCTTTTCATCCAAGGGTCCTCCTTCATTCCCTCATTTGGAAACCCTAGTTTCTACTTTAGGTCTATATAATGCATGCATATTGTCATGGTTTAAAAACTTTTGTCATTTTCTCAATATATGAGTTACCTTTGTCTTCCAAAGAGAGAAGCAATGTTACCTTCAATGGAGGTAAGTCACAGATTTTTCAATCCGTGAAAGTAGGTCTCCCTTGCTTACTAGCTCAAGGTTGCTAGAGTAAGCTCATATCGCCCTTCCTCATCATTCTTCCTTGGAAGTTTGATCTACGAGGGGGCCAAACTGGTGCCCGATAGTGGTTGTTTTCCTACGGGAAAACATGCACCCGTGAGCATAACATAAGATAGCTCTTGGGTTCGGTTAGGATTTTCATCTCTTTCTTCCATCTTTACCTTATTGTTCTGTTCTTCATGTTACACATTCACCGGCACACATTCTTCATCTTTTTTTTGTGGGTTTAACATGGGTCCTTTCTAGGTCCGGCCGTGTCAAGTGGTATCAGAGCTTAGGAAGCTTCCCCTGAGCATTTTTTCATCAAGAAAACTCGTTCTTATCTTTGGAAAAATCGGGCTACATTTGAAGAACAAAACCAGGTGAAATCTATTTTAATCGCACATTTGGGTTTTCTTCACAAAACTATTTTTGGAGCTGCTGTGTTTTTATTTTTTCATACGATTTCCAGCACCTTTTTCTTCCTTTCTTTAGTTCGTAATATTATCATCTATTAACCCCTTGAAATTGTTGTTGTGGATCTATGAGAGTCGACTAAAAGACAATAGGTTATACTCTCCCTTTTATTTGCGGGTTTCTATTTCTTTTCTTTTAGTTTTTATTTCTTTATTTTATTCTATCATTTACATTTTCAGCAAGCTATATATCTTATATAAACTCTAAACATTAAACTAACAAACTCATTTAAGAGATTTATCATTAATCTTGCTTGGTTTAATCGGATTGTGCAAACAAGCAACAAAACCCATTTTGGCCGATTCATATTATTGATTTGTGTTATTATTGTGTTTTGCTTCTTTGTTCTATTTTTGTTCTAATCTTAATCTGAGTTTATTATGAATATATTGTGGTTGTCATTGTAAAAAAAATTTGGTTGTTTGATTAAGAAATTGAACCGATCAATTTTGTGCATTAAGTTGCCCAAAAGGTGTATGTGTAAATGCCCCATTCAAAAATTTAAATTTTGTCTGTGTGGAATCTGTTTTAATTGATTAATAAGTACCTTAGATTTTAAGTATATACATGATCTAATATGTTCTCAAACTTAATTGTCATGCTATCTGATTTTTAGAGCATTAAAGTGTTAATAAATGCAAAAAAATTCTGCTTGTTAGCCAAATTTGATTCACATTTTACAATTGAAAATCCATCAACTTTAATTGCACATCTTGCTATATTTGATTTCTATTGCATTGTGATAAAGTTATATCACATAAGTAATGCAAAAAGTAATTAAATTTTGTAGGAATTAATCTATTTTTGGCTTGGCTAAAATCAAAACTAAAAACTGTTTTTTTAATGATAAATAGAATTGTGGCTTATTTGGGTTTGAAATTCACTAAGTTTTAACATGATCTTTGATGAATATTGCCATAGTGACTTAGTATTAAAGTTATAAGACTTAATTAATTCATAAAGTCACTAAATTTGAGAAGATAATCAATTAATTTAAGCATACCTAGAAGGTGTTTGCAATAATAACTCAATCAATTTTATGCTTTGTTTAATTTTTTTTTCATTATTTCTAGTTAAGTTTTTGCATCTAGTTTTGAATTAGGCATTCCCAATACTTAATTAGATAATCATATTCCTTTTTTTTCCTTAAGTAATCAACTTTAATTATTTAAAAAAATTATTAAATTAAAATTGAAATTAAATTTAAATCAAAATTAAAATAAATAAATAATTCAAATTTATCTCAAAAACGCCTAAGACTTAAAGTTATCACCTTTACCTAATGAATCATCCTAAGACTTTAAGTAATCAAGCTCCACCTAGGAGAAGAGAAAACCCAAGAAGGAAAAACCATTTTAGAGAATCCTTTGACGAGGAAACCGAATATGTGAGGCCTAGCCATGGGACTCCCAAAGTAAGCCTAGAGGATGTAAGGTCTTTCAATGATTCTCTCCCTACTTTTGATGGTTGTTCTTACGACTTAGAGTTTATTGATTGGTTGGAAGAAGGGGAAGAGTTATTTGAGAGGTGTGATTACTCGGACAAAAGAAAAGTGCAACTAACTCTCTCTATTTTCACCGGATACGCTAAATGGTGGTGGGAGAACATTATAAGATAGAGAAGGTTAGAAGGCAAAGGGTAGTTCCTACTTGCCGAAGGTTGAAGTACTTAATGGAAAGGAGGTTTGCTCCAAGTCAATACCAAAAAGATCACGACCCTAGGCCTACTTTAAAAACTCCAATCATTTTTGAGCCACAAACTTCTCTAGCACCAAGCCAAACCAAACTTATTAAGAAAACCTTAAGTGAGGAAGAAGAATCGGTAGATATAGACGGCATTTCAAGTTAATCAAAAGAAGAAGTCGTGTCTACCCCGAAGAAGGTCAATTGCTTGAAATGGATGCTAACCCCCATGAACAAAAGGGTAATGATAAAGTGGAAACCTTTAAAGATTATGGAATTAAGAGATTATTTGAAGCTTCTTTACTTGAAGTTGAAAATGAGTAAGTAGTAGAACCCATTAGGAACCTAGAACCCCTTAACCCAATAGAATTCATCGAAGATTTTGGAATCATAAATTTATTTGAGAAATATGGAATAGAAACCAAACCCTAGGACTTCCAAAATTTTAAAACTCATGGAGTTATAATTTTGAATGACCTATTTGATATTGACCCTAGGAAGAAAATTTTTGTGAAGGACTATGAGGAATTGTCCTATACGTTAGAGGAAACCTCTTATGCAAAATATGCATATATGCCTTTCCCCCTCATCCAACAAGAGTCCTACCTTTTGGTTAAAATTTACCATGATCCCTTTTTACTCCAAACTGAGTCTAATGTTTGTGTTTTTGAAGAAAATAGTTTTCCTTTAAATTCTTTATGGACTAAAAAGGAGTTCAACCTCATTTCGGCTCAAGAGGGTAAGGAGCTTAAATTGGAACATCAATTGATCAAACCTACCTACTATGATATACCAAGTTTTTTTTTCATTGAACACTTTTAAAGATTGGCATTTTAGGGTCAAATGGACTATGAACTTGAATGTTAATGATTTAAACTCTGAAAATAATTATGTTTTGGATTTATTTCATGACTCATCTTTTATAGCCATTGAAAGTAATTTTTTCAATGTTATTGTTGAATGTTCTTTAATAGGACTTAGTGAATTTAACTATCAAGATAAGATTGAACATGAATTGAAGATCGTTAATCTTGATTTTTGTGATTCCTTTTTGTACCTAACCAAGAATAATTTTAATGTTGTGCAAAGGGAATATTTTTCTATTTTTCTTTTGTGGATTGAGCATGGGGACAACTCCATTGGAAATCGTGGAACCAATAAGTTGGTTAGTGCAACCTCAACTAGGTATGTAACTTCTAACCACTTAGTTGATTGGATATTGAGAATTGGATGGTTAGTAGATCATTTTGTTGTTGGACTTATTTTGGTTCCTTGGCATGATACTTTCAATTTTACTTTTTACATGGATTATAATTTGATATTTGAATTGGATGTTAGATTGATTAAATATTCATGCCATGTTAAATTTGTGAATATTTGTAAAATGATTACCATGCTTACTTTTGATTTATTCGGTAATGGAAATTGCAATTTTATAAGTGACCGAATATACACTTATGGACTCATTTTTCATAAATGTTATTATTTCTCTTTCATGAAGGTACTTGATGTTAAGTGTGCCAATTTAATGAGTTTAGAGAGTTTAAAACCATGTAATGATATCAATAGTTGGTTATACTCTCGTAGCTTCATGAAACTATTGATGTTAATGAATGGGTTGAAAATCATAGATAATAGCTTTAGTTATTTTTGGATTATTGATTTAGGTCGAAACTTTGTCGTCAAGTTGTATTTTGATAGAACCGGAATTGGTACTAAAGCTTTGAAGAAATATATTGTGTGTTTATCTTTTATGGACAATTGTACCAATTACTTGACATCATTTGTGTGCCGATTGCAATATATTGATGGGTGTATATTATCTTTGATGACATTATTTGGAACTTATGTAAAGAAAGACAATAGGTATTTGTTAGTTGCTATTTTATTTTTGCACTCTTTTGAGAAGATCAAGGAGCTCGAAATGGTATGGTTGCTGAGGGCTCAAGAAGAAGGAAGATCTCAACCACAACCTTCTAATCTTTGGTCAAACGAGCATGACAAGACTACCAAAAAGGAGGATCAAGTTGTTCGAGAACATTATTGGTGGCTAAAAGGATTTCAATTCTATGTCATCATGAGTCGAAAAGGAAATCAACATTTGGATTTGAGGTCAAATTCTCAATCACCCGGAGAAGATGACATGCCTAGGAGGCCGATAATGCGCTCACAAACAAAGGCTCTTGCTTTACTCAATATTGATACTAATGCTTTTGTTTCTTTTGTAGGTAATGACCTATTGGACGATTGCACCTGGGAAGCCAACTTGATGAACATGGATCACCCCCTCCACCTTTTGACACGGGATGCCCCTTGGAAAGCTCAGAACGTAATGAAGAAATCCTCGAGCATCAGCTGGACTAGTAGAAGCTGGAATTTGTCTTCTGAAGGACAAATTCATGTAATTTAATTTAATTTAAATTTATTTTCTTTTCTTTTGGTTAACTCTTAGCCATTAGTTTTTCATCAATGCATTAGTTTCGTTATTTAGATTTAGTCACATGATGATACATGGTTTGGGGTTGACTACTTGGCCCACTATTTAGCCACATGTAGAAGGCAATACTATCACCACTTGGCCCATGGAGAATCAACCCAAAGAAAGCCCAAGCTTGGATTTTCAACCTTGCAAGGACATGGTTCCTCATGGATTGATGACGTGGCAAGATTCCCTACCTTGTTCCAATTAGGCATGACATTCATCTCCTTTCTTGGATGTGTGCTTGTTTACTTTAATTTTGTCCGCCCATCCTCTTTTCATCCAAGGGCCCTCTTTCATTCCCTCATTTGGAAACTATAGTCTCCACCTTAGGTCTATATAATGCATGCACATTGTAATGGTTTAAAAACTTTTGCCATTTTCTCAATATATGAGTTACCTTTGTCTTCTAAAGAAAGAAGCAATGTTACCTTCAATGGAGGTAAGCCACGGATTTTTCAATCTATGAAAGAAATAGGTCTCCCTTGCTTACTAGCTCAAGATTGCTAGAGTAAGCTCGTATCGCCCTTCCTCATCATTCTTCCTTGGAAGTTTGATCTATGAGGGGGCCGAACCGGTGCCCGATAGTGGTTGTTTTTCTACTAGAAAACATGCACTCATGAGTATAACATAAGATAGCTCTCGGGTCCGCTTAGGGTTTTCATCTCTTTCTTCCATCTTTACCTTATTGTTTTGTTCTTCATGTTACACATTCACCCTCACACATCCTTCATCTTTATTTTGTGAGTTTAACACGAGTCCTTTCTAAGTCCGACCATGTAAAAAAGAGACAGAACTATTTAACGAGCTGAATTACTTGAAGAAAAATGTTAAAATGTGAAATACAGGATCTTCTAAGCTGGATGATATCTTAAGTGTCAGCAAGCCCAGCTGTGATCGCTCTGGATTAGGTTTCAGAGGGAAAAGTTTGGTAGCACAAATAGTGTTTTCTCGGCCTGGTAGTAAAGGGAAGATTTTGATGTCTCCTACAGTGTCCTATGAGCAAAAGGAAAGTGTAGTATTTCAAACGATGCCAATAAAGAGGGGTGAGAAAAAATCGGACCGAACCGAAGAACCGAATTGGAACCGAAATGTTGGTCCGATTCTGGGTGGTTTTGCACTTTAAAAAAATCAAAATTTGGTTTTTTTTGTAGGAGAACCAAAAAATTTGGTTCGGTTTTCGGGTTTAGTGAGACAAACCCTAAAAAAACAAACCGAATTTCTTGCCTAATTCCTCTCTGCGAAATTCATGGTCTTCAGTCTTCACTCTTTGAAAATCAGAGCAAACTTCACTCTCTACAAAGTGCGAACCTTACGCTAGTCGCCCAGCGCCGACCCTCATCGCTGACGCCAACGCCGACGCTGAGCCCAGCCACTCTCTGTCTCTCTCTTTTCGCACTTCACAGTCACTCGATGCCCAAACCCCAACCACTCTATCTACTCGCACCTCGCATCGCAGCACCGTGCCTGTCTTCGTCAAACTGAAAGACGAATTGAGTCACCGACACCGATTAAGGTAAGCTCTTGTTTCATTTGCAGTTGGATTTTCACGAAGGTTGATTTTCTCTTGTAGTTTCTTCAAACTATTTTTTTCAGTGATTTTCTCTATTTTTTTTTTGCTTTGCAATTGCTGAACAATGTGTGTGCTTGATGTTAATTAGTTGATATTTGTGTGCATTAGTTGATGTTTGTGTGCATTAGTTGATGTTTGCATGCTTGATGTTAATGAACCGAGTGATTCATGAAATTTTTATCCTCTTTTGGGATTTTAAAAAAAATGAAATGAGAAAACCGGATTCGGACCAGAATCGGAACCGAAATTCTGGTCCAGATCTGGTTCTGTCCTTAAAAAAATTTAAACGGTCCCAGTTCTGAAAATTTAAAATTGAATTTTATTAATGCAGTCCCAATTTTCTCTAAAATCGTACCGGACCGATTTTTGCTCACCCCTACCAATAAAGAATTCTAATTGCAAAGGAAAACAAATTGCAACGAATGATACAAGAGTCAAGAAGAAGTCATAGCCAAATTCAACACCCATCAGAAATGGTAACAAATTTAATTCAGTTTGTCATTACTGCAATCGTAGAGGTTATATTCGACCTAGATGTTTTACCTATCTGGCTGATTTAATACAAAGCACTGCTAGAAATTCTTTTTTTCACAGACTGCCACAACAAATATGGAAGAAGAAATCCACCTTGAAGTGTAATGTCACTCATACCTCTCTAAAAGCTACTACAACTGATGCGTGGTATTTTGACAGTGGATGCTCTAGGCATATGACTGGTGAAAAGAATTTTTTGAAGAACATCACATTTGATCATATGGGAAAAGTAACATTTGGTAACGGTGTCAAAGCAAGTGTCATAGGCGCAGGTACACTGAATGTTCCTGGATTACCACAGTTAGAGAATGTTCTTCTGGTAAACGGTCTAAAGACTAATTTGATAAGCATTAGCTAGTTGTATGATCAAGATTTAAATGTCTATTTCACTCGTGAGAAGCGCACAGTCTCGGATCTTAACAAAAATTGCGTCATTGAAGGGGTAAGGTCAGCTGATAATTGTTATCTTATCTCATCATCTTCAACTTGTTATCGTTCAAGCATGGAGGATTCTATTTTATGGCATTGAAAATTAGGACACGTGAACGATAAGATGTTGAAGATGATTATTTCAAATGGAGCTGTCCGTGGGATTCCCAAGCTAAACTTTGATGAAAATCGTTTGTGTGGACCATGTCAAATAGGTAAACAAACCAAGGTGTCTCACCCAAAGTCACCAGCGACAGCAACCAATCGTGTGCTTGAATTACTTCATATGGACTTAATAGGACCGATGCTTCTGGAAAGCATTGGAGAAAAATGATATGTTTATGTTACGACTGATGATTTTTCACGATTTACATGGGTGGAGTTCCTTGGAGAAAAATTTGATACTTTCAAAGCTTTCAAAGCCTTATGTATTCGACTCCAACGTGAAAAAGATTTTGTCATCATGAGAATTATTTGCATTCGTAGTGATCATGGGAGAGAATTTGAAAACTCAGAATTTTCAAATTTTTGTAATCAACTTGGAATATCTCACGAGTTCTCGGCACCCAAGACATCTTAGCAAAACGAAGTTGTTGAACAGAAAAATTGAACTATTGCAGAGATGTCTCGCGTAATGTTACATGAGAAAAATGTTCCACAGAAGTTCTGGGCCGAGGCAATGAACACTGCATGTTATACGATAAATCGAGTGTATCTCCATGGAGGAACTTCCATGACACCGTACGAGATATGGAAAGGTAAAACTCCAAATCTTCACTATTTTCATCCTTTCGGTAGTACGTGTTATGTGTTAAATGACAGGGAACACAGAGGAAAATTTGACTCAAAGAGTGATGAGACTATCTTTCTTGGATATGCAACCAATATCCGCGCCTATCGCGTTTACAATAAACTGACTCGAACTGTCCTTGAGTCGGCAAATGTTTAAGTGAATGATTTCTTGGAAACAGTTAATACACCTACAGAAGATATATTTCAGAGCTCAAATAATAAAAATTCTAGTGGTCTCACCAATGTTCGAGATGTTTTTCCAAGCAGTGTCTCAGATAATGTCTCTGATACAACTATCACAACTAGTGAAGTGGAAGGGACTACTACATCCAACAGCAGGCAACCGTCCACACGTGTCCAGAAAGCTCATCCTGTCGATGAAGTCATTGGAAGTCTTAATGATGGAATCAGAACTAGAGACAAATCGAGAGTAAACTATAGAGATATGATTCATATGACATGCTTCACCTCAACTTTTGAGCCTAAAAATGTGAAAGAAGCTCTTTTAAATGAATATTAGATTGGGGCAATGCAAGAAGAACTTGATTACTTCACTCGAAATCAAGTTTGGGACTTAGTACCTTGTCCTCCAAATGTAAACATCATCGGCACCAAGTGGATATACAAGAACAAGATTGATGAGCATGGAAACATTACATGCAACAAAGCACGGTTAGTCGCTCAAGGATATTCGTAGATTGAAGGCATTGATTTTGACGAGACATTTGCTGCGGTTGCTCACATTGAATCCATTCGACTCTTACTTGCTATTGCTTATGTAATGCGGTTCAAACTCTATCAAATGGATGTGAAGAGTGCGTTCTTAAATGACTTTCTGAACGAGGGAGTTTATGTCACTCAACCAAAGGGTTTTGAGGACCCTCATCATCCCGAGTATGTCTATCAATTAAAAAAGGCGCTATACAAGCTTAAGCAAGCCCGCTCGTGCATAGTATGACAAACTCATCGTATATTTAATATCCTAGGGATATGAGCGAGGGGGAGTAGATAACACCATTTTCATTCGTCGTAACAAAGGTCAGTTTTTACTTGATCAAATTTATGCTGATGACATAGTATTTGGCTCAGTGTCACAGGTGCTGGTTGATGACTTTGTTGCTAAAATGACTGGTGAATTTGAGATGAGTATGGTCGGTGAGCTCAATTACTTCCTTGTTCTTAAGACTCAGCAAAGAAATGATGAAATTTTCATCTCCCAAACCAAGTATGCCAAAAATCTGTTGAAGCGTTCCAAGTTAGAGAATTCCCGCCCAAAATAACACCAATTGGGACACATGAAAAACTCTCCAAAGATGAGAAATGGACATCTGTTGATGCACAAATATATAGAAATATGATTTGCAGCCTCTTATATTTAACTGCTAGTCGGTCTGACATTTGTTATAATGTGGGATTATGTGCTCGGTTTAAAGCAAATCCTCGTTGGCGGGATGACTGAATATGGACTTTGGTACTCCTTCGATGCAAATGTTAATCTGGTTGGTTATTGTGATGCTGATTGGGCAGGAAGTTTGGATGATCGAAAGTGTACTTCTGGTGGATGTTTTTATTTGGGGAACAATTTAGTATCTTGGTTTAATAAGAAGTAGAACTCTATTTCTCTGTCTACTGCCGAGACAGAGTATATCGTAACTGGTAGTAGTTGTACTCAACTTCTTTGGATGAAACAAATGTTCAAGGATTATGGTGTCACATAGGATGTCATAACGTTATACTGTGATAATTTAAATGCTATTAATATCACCAAAAATCCAGTTCAACATTCTCGGACAAAGAATATTGATATTCGATATCATTTCATTAGATCCCTTGTAGAAGATAAAATCATCACCTTGGAGCATATGGTAACCAAAAAGTAAATTGTCGATATTTTTACAAAAGCATTGGATGGTGTAAAAGACGAGGAACTGAGGTCTGCTCTAGGCCTCTGTATCATATGAAGAAATATTATAGTTAAAGTCTTTTTTATTAAAAAAAAAAATTCTCACTTGTTTTAGGCAACCTCTTTTATTGCTAATATTTTTTTTGAGTTTTTTTTGTAACTTCGTGCATGACACAAAGGGTTCTATGAAGCTTTTCGTATTCCTTATAGAAATTTGTGGCTAATCTCATATGCATTGATGGCTAGTTTTATGGATTTTGAGTGTGGCTATATCAATTGGAATTACTTCTCAACTTAGAGAATTTTGGATTTATTTTCCACAGTTTATGAGAAGTTGAATAAATATTTATGAATTTATGGTTTATTTCCATAATATCATTATTCTAAACAATATAGAGGATTTCAGATTTATTTTTGGAAATCTTGACATGAGTATTTTGCATATTCTTATGAAGACCAAAAATAAATCATCATCCTAAGAAAATTCGTAGTGCCTCGATTATGGTTACTGGATGAGTTTATCTTCAAATCTGAAACCTTGCGGATTTTATGGTTTATTTCCATAAAATTAGCAAAGTTTATTCCTATAGCTTACATGTTTAATGATCTTTTCTCAAGGCCACGTGGAAACTGTGATTATTATATCCTCTTGAGAAATAGAGAAATTTTAATGTGATTTGATGGTCCATATTTTCACATTGAAGGTATTTCCATAAATCCTTAAGGAGTCTCAATGGTGAAATCTTTCTCTCTCTTCTATTAGCATTTCGTATTTCGAAGGATTTCACTGTTTAGGGCTTCTCTCGAGTGCTCTTCTCCATGACAATCAGCAAAGAATCAACTGAAGTCACATCATCAAGCAATATTCCAGACATTGTCATTGTAGCACCCGGTTCTATCGAACCAGCTCTTTTATTATTAATAAGATACACTTGATCAGTCAATAAATTAAGTAGGGTTATTAAATAACTTGGCAAGGGCACTAGAGTAAATTACAATTTTCAAAGAGTGGATAACGTATTTAAGGGAAGAGGGTTGGGTTTAATGCACTGTAGCCGCTACCATTTCATACCATTTCCTCTTCGGGTTTCAGCTCAGGTAGACGAGCTCTCTAGGCGATCTTCCTCGCGCGATTCACCTTCGACCTAGGTAAGTTTTCCATTCATCTTCTCGATATTATAGTAAGTAGATAGCGGGAGTGCATTGCGTGTGTAACTTGGTGAATGCTGAGAGTGAGCTGAGTTCGAGTTTAGTGCTGAACCAAGAATGTGCGATGGCCCGAAGTTCTAAGCTAGCTCCTTAGATTTGTGAATGGTGTGGGATGAGATTTAGTGAAGTTCTGATTAGTGTTCTGTTTATGACACTAGGTGAACAGGGCTTTCAAGTAGTTGAAACCGAGCGATTTCCAGGAGACCAGGTAAGTAGAGCTTGTTTGTGCCTTCGGGCCTACATCACAAAACAGTAGGATTTATGTATGTTATGTGTTTATTTCCAGTTGTCATGCATCATATTTTGAAATGTACGAAAATGAATTTACATGTTTTGAATCGGCAAGGAATGAACAGATTGAAACAGTACGAGAAGCAGATTTGCTATTAAGGGAATTAATCCAACCCTTAATGAGCCAGTGGATTGAGGTTTTGGGGAAAGTGATCCACTTCCCAATCCTACAGGGGGATCTGAACAGTTATGAGTATTAGATTTGCTGTTAGGGGAAATTAATCCAACCCTTAACGAGCCAGTGGATATTTATACTTTGGGAGAAATGATCCAACTCCCAATTTCACAGGGGGATCTGTACAGAAACGATGAATATGCAACTGAGATGAGAAAAGTAGAAACTGCATGTTTAGGAATTTATGTTTCAGTATTTCATTTCATTATTGCTTTACTTGCTTAGCATTAGGCTAATAGATTAGTTTTGTGATGTAGGTGAAGAAGCTTTAGCAGGTGTGTTTACTGAGTTCACAGAGGGCTAGTTGGGTTGGAGGAGTGTATCCACACAATGTTCTGGCAGCTGATGGGGCAGTTTAATTGATGTCTGTTGGAGTGAAGGTTTTATTATCATTGCTTTTTTTTTGATGGATCGAGTTTTCATAACAGTAGTGATTTCAGTGTTTTGAACAAATTGAGTTTTACTATCTGATAATGGTATTCTGCTGAGGTTTGAAGATTTGCACTTGTTGGATTTTAAGTAATACATGGGTTTGAATCCTTTTCTGAGTGATTTCAGTAAGGCAAATAGACTCTTTTCATAAATGGAGTTGTATTGTATAATTAGGAGTAGCCAGAATGTCGCCCTGAATCTACCGGTGGATGGGATGTGTTTTGTTATCTGTCGGTAGATGCATTTTATCGGCAGAAGTTGAGTAGTTTGAACCTACCGGAAGGAGATGTCTATCGGTAGATGTTTTTGTCATTTCGCTATTGATAGAAGTAATTCTATCGGTAGATGTTTAGTCCTGTCGTTTTGGATGACGTCATTGGCAGAAGCCTGTTTCTGTCCCTTGCGTTGGTTTTATCATCGGCAGAAGTTGGATGACCTTTATCGGCAGATGAGGTCATGTTGACTTCACCGGCAGTTGAAGTTGTATGTGCAGTCATGTTGACTTCATCGGCAGATGAAGTTGTGTTGACTTCATCGGCAGATGAAGTTGTGCTGACGTCATCGGCAGATGAAATTGTGTTGATGTCATCGGCAGATGAAGTTGTGTTGACGTCATCGGTAAGTGCAGCCCGCCGAGAAATGTCTTTCAGTTCCACGTCATCGGCAGGAGTCTTATACTTGCTGTGGCTGCTTCTTCCGTTGATTTTCCACCGGCAGAAGTGGTTGTCTTTAGAGTTTTAATAGTATTTTGTGATTTAAACCTTTATTTCTTTTGGTCGATTTATCTCGAACATTTTATCCGATTATCCAAACACTTTATGGTTTTGGTTTAACTCTAAGTTATTTAAATTAATTCCGCTGCAAAATTTTAAATTATGAATGAAGTTTTTAGTTCGTGTTCGGGTTTAGTGTGACGAACCGGGTTCAGAGAACTCGGGGCGCTACAGTCATAGAAGCTCATCTTGTTTATCCTGAATCGTACGCCACCAACTATTGCATACACGGCGTTTGAGCTTAAGGGGGAGCGATCAAAAATAGCAATGGAAGCTCTTTCCATTCACCAAATGGATTCTTCTAGCGTCAAAGAAGATTTCAAAAAACTATTAATGACAGATTCAAAACTAGCTCTGGTTCTCCAAAGGCCCCTGATCGCTCAAGACTTACTCGAGCCTCAAAGGGAAAAAGGGCTCGAGTGATTGAAGAAAATTCCTCTGATGATCAATGATCCGAAAAGATGAAAGAGAATTAGACTCTTCTGATGTTCAAGAAGTACGGACTTCAAAACAGCCCGTGAATCTTCGTTCCAGTTTCAAGAAAATTGGTGAAAGCTCTACCAAATCACCAAAATTGAAATCCAAGAATACTGATGTGCATCCTGACACTCTAAAATCGAAGAAGCCAAAGCTTAAGAAGGCAAAAATAACTCTAACCTCAAAATGTTCCACTCACATACAGTCAAAGTCACAGAAACAAGTCATCAAAAATTCGAGTAAGTCTTCTGTTAAAACTATTGGAGTAAAATTTAAGTTAGACTATCATGCTGCGTGTTGGGAAAATTTTTCTAATAAGAATTTGTGGTCTGAAAGAAATATTCACGAAGGATATTTTCTAGATTGTGAAGTCATGATTACCATCTTCTGAAGCAAGGTTTAGGAAAGACGTTTAGAAGCCTTAAATCATTTATGAGTAAAGTTGTTCTGGAGTTCTACTGCAATTTAGATTCTGATGTGAAGACTCCTGTTCATCCAAATTTTGGTCAAACTTATCTTAGAGAACAGATTTTTGAATTCACCCCTTCTGTGATCAACACCTATTTAGAAAATGAAGGTCCTGAACCTGAGATGTTTGTTCCAAATTTTAGCCGAATTATAACTGATATCATAGGGGGTGTCAGACGTGCATGGCCTCAAGGAAAGGATTTTCCTGCTTCCCAACTAACAGTGAAATATGGAATTTCACAAAATTGCTATGAGGAACTGGTTGTCTACTTCGCATGGTACAGGGATAAACAAATCAATAGCTACGCTGCTGTTTAAAATAGGTAATGCTATTCCATTCAATATTGGACAGTTTATTTTTGAACAAATTATGAAGCATGCTGATAGTAAGAATGGAAGGTTAGCTTTGTCATTTCCATGTCTGATTTATGCAATTATATCTTTGCAACATAAAGTTATTAGAGAAAATGAATTTTTATATGTCGAAAAAGATGAAATATGTATAAGTTATAAACTTCAGACTGGAGAACATGTTAATGATATGGACAAACTGATAGAGAGTGCTCCACCTTTAAAAGGTATGTCAACTCATGCTCTTGGTTCATATTTCATCAAGACTCTAATTGATGTATCAAAATCTTTAGATAATTAACTATCTATGTTACAAAAAAAAAAGGGATTATTACGAGTCTGATTGATACATTACTTAAGAGTAAAACTGCTGTGGAAGAAAATGCTGTCCTGAAGAAGAAAGAAAAGAAGTCAACTGCACCTGAATCATCCAGTGTTCCTCCTGATGTCCCAGAGGCAACTCAGGAAGCTGTTACTGAATAGACAATTCTATGAATATTTTTTTACTGCTGGCGAAAAATTTTGTCTAACCATGACTCTATTTTGGTTACATTTTTTTACTTTGGATCTCTTCTGCTCATCTTATCCTGCTATTGGATATTCTACTCTTGTTGGATGGATATCTCTTTTATTTTTTATGGCAAAAAAGGGGAGTATTTTGCGATCTGAATGATCTACAATGCAAGGGGAGTTATGTTTTTTTCCAAAAATTGCCAAAGAGGGAGATTGTGAATGTTAATATGTTGGCGTTTATTTTTGGCAAATATAATTGATGGGGATCTATATTTAATTCCCTAAAATATGTTTTCAATTATGGAAGATTGATTCTTGGGATTCACGTCATGATTCATCTGATATTTGAATAAAGATTTCATATGGATCTCAACGAGATAAGTGATAACAACAAACAAGGAATATATTCTTAAAGTGTTGGAATCCGATTTGATTGTTTGGATGATTCTTTCTTAAAATAGTATGCACGGTGTCACATGCACAAACAGAAGAATTTCTGTTTCCTTCTTCATGCGGATCTGTTTAGATATGGCATTTGAATTACTCATCACGTAAGGTAATTGCAAATCATATAAAAAATAATCTTTTTAACAGAAAGGCCGGTGAACAAAGATTGTGCTCTCGGGTTTTCTTATGCACGACGTTGTTCTTCTTTCTTCACCCACGAGTTCTTGTGGTGTATGTTTCTGTTCGCCAATTAGTGATTGGATGTTGTACGCACTCTATTTGTAAGCTGATCTAGTTAATCTTCAGTACTTGTTGATTTAATGCAACTATAGACAACGACAAATGTCATCGACGATTTCCCAGGTGTAATTCTATTTCTTCATTGAAGCTCAGTCTCACGAGGAGGCTGCCTTGGAACTTGGGAGGAGTTCTAATCATGGGCAAGGGGATCTTGCTATACACGGATTCTGGGAGGAGTCATCAACGACAATGGGAGCTTGTCATCTTTAGATTCCGGGAGGAGTCATCATCAACAAGGAGATCTTGTTGCATTCAGATTCCGGAATGGATCGATTACAAGTCGAGGGAAGCTTGCAAAAACAGATTTACTGAGGAAATTAGTGAGAGGCAGCGACAAAGATAAGAGAGAGTTTTTATTTATATAAGTTTGATTGTCTTGTAACTTCAAGAACTCGTGAATTGCTTTTAATTATGGGCGTGGCCCCGCAGACGTAGGCAATTGCCGAACTATGTTACCAATCTATTGTCTCATTATTGTTTGCACTTTATCATAGTCCACTATCACGATAACTAATTGGTATCCCACCGAGTGTTTCTACACTAGGGCATCATGTAACACCCGGCTTTACGGGATTTGAATTATTCTAATATAAACGTATTTTTGTAAATACGTCAGACTAAGTCTGTTTTACGAACAAAAAATTTTAACGGAGCCCTAATAATAAATTAGAATTTATGGTGAAATATGAAAATTTAGAGAAATCGGATTGTTAGTTAAATAACGAGATAATTGGAGAAACAAATAGAAATTAAGTGGAGGGGCAATTAAGTAATTTTGCAAGCCAAATTTTAATAAAAACACAAAATCCCTCCCTCCCTCACACTTACACGATTTTCTCCTGCCTTCCTCTCTCTCCCTCACGGCGATTTCTTCCCTCCCCTCGCGCGTTTCTTCTCCGACGACCGAAGCATCCTCCGATCGACTCTGGTTCCTCGCGATTTCTTCTCCAAACGTCACTCTAGGTAAGGTTCTATGTCACGACCCTTAACCGTACCCTAACATTTTTTTTTTTACACGTACTAACTCTAAATCTGACTTTCGTGCGGAAATAAAACTTTTAAAGTCGGAATTGGAAATTTATAACGGTGTATGAAAACTACTTTGAAATCTATTCAAAATAAACTTAGAACCAACAATTAATCAATTTAGAAATAAAAGAAAACAATTAAAATAAAACACATTTTTTTTTTAAAATTCGGCCAAGAGGCAGAACAAGTGGCGATCAATCGCCAGAAAACTGGCGGTTGATCGCCCTTCGGCGATTGCTCCTCGCGAGCAATCGCCCTTCGGCGATTTGCTTTCACCATGCGATCGCCATCCTGGTGATCGCCAAATGAGGAGGGGCGAATGATCGCCATGCCATGGCGATCATTCGCCACACTCTCTGGAATTTTCCAGAGAGTACAGCTCCCTTATTTCTTTCTTCTTTCCTTCATCCTTCCTCCCACGCTCTGCACGCCACTTTTAAACACAAAACACAAAACATATCAACTCTTCACTTTTCTCACTACTTCTTCAACCAATCTTTACATACCTCTACAAAATACGCTCCAAACATGACATTTACTCAAACACTCAAAACCGACACAATTCACGTTAAACATAATCAAATTTCATAAAAACGAACCGCGTGGTTCCGTTTAAAAATTTAACATTTCCTTCCTGTTTGAAAAACGTCAAAACACTACAAAACGCAGTATATAATCCATTCAGTCGCCAAACATCCTAAAACTTATCTAATCATACTAAAAATCCATCCAATTCCACCATTACCTCAAACATCACCAAAAACTCTCAAAAATCCGTCTAACCATGAGTCATCCAGCCTAGCCAAAACACGCTCCGCCGCCACGAGCTCCGCCCATCGACCATCTACACTTGATCATCATAAAGAGGTTCCTCACCTTCGTTCTCGTCACCTACATCATACGATAAATACATTAAGCCTAATGCTTAGTAAAGAGTGTGCTAAACATAACATTACATATATGCATGACATTTGTAAAACAATTTCGTTTCGTTTCGTTAAACCATTTTCTAGCCCCGTGAGAATCATAACTTGCCCCGTAAGAAAACACATGACTTGCCCCGTGAGAAACATACAACTTACCCCGTGAGAAACATACATCATTCGGAATTCATGATCGTTCGTTAATTCGATATTTCATAAAACATGCTCGTAAATAGTTCGTATGCACTTTAATAAAACATGATGCATGAGGAACAACATACGTAGAAATACCTATTGAACGATCACTAACCAATCGCTAAGGCACTACTTTAAGCTACCTGTCTTACCACTAACCCCTGTAACTACCTAATTTCGTCACAACCCACATTATCAACATCGTTACGACGTAGGGCCTTAGTGGCCGGAAAACCTAACACTCACTTACCTGGCGTCCTAGATATGCCGAGCACCGTCTTTTGAGCTTGGGTTACCTAGGGCATTTAACAACACATCATTAATATCGACTTTCAACATCAATCTAAACAAATCGACGTCTCGAGCTAGGACAATTCTTCTAAAAACTCTAAGTCATTTCATTCGGGCATTTCCTAGAGCACTTGGTGCTCACTAACTTCAAAACTCCATTAATGGTGTCCAACTATATCTCCAACAACCTAAACTTAACATTTAACATCAACCAACACCATTAAATCTACTCCAACAACCTCAATAATCACTAATACATCATCAATGAGTAATAAATAAACAACCTTATCGATTTCTAACAAAATCCCTAAATTTCTTCACAAACCCTAAATCAAAATAAACCCTAAAACCACAAATAACTTGTCTAGAGTGTAGAACTTACCTAGAGGATTGATTTGTTGAAGAAACTTGAAGGAAAAACGCCAAGAACGGAGGAGTTGATCGATCAATGGAGGATTGGCGATGGAAGAGGGAAAGAAATCGCCAAAGGGGAGAAGGGAATCGCGTAGGGAAGAAGAAATGAGGGAGGAAAGAGAGAGAAAGCCCTTTTTAGTTAAAATATTTGGCTTTCTAAATTACCTAATTGCCCTTAGTTAATTTCTTAACTTAAATCATTATTTCATCCATCGGTTTAACTTCTCCAAAATTCCCTTATTCCTCCAAATATTTCTATTTATTCTTAGGGTTTCTTCAAAACTTTCTGTTCGCCATTTGGACTTTATTTATTATTTCTACGAATTAAAACTCTAAAATACTTAAATAGTAAAACCTGAAAACTATAGGCTCAAAACCCATAGTCTAAATTTCTGGGCGTTACATTCTATGGTTTTGGAAAGTTTATTGGTAGTTTTCGGGTTATAAAACGATTAGGGTTCGTTAGGGTTTTCGTTGAAAATGTGAAATAGAGTTTGAAATCGATATGTTTACCGTATTTATGGCTCTAAGGGGCGTATTTATAGTTGTTGATAAAAGTTAGTTGAATTAATGAAGGTTATTAAGGTTTTGAGTGGTTGGAAGTTTTAAATGCTCCATTAATGGAGGTTTAGAAATTCACGAGCACGAGTTGCTCGATAAAATGCCTCAATGAGGAGTTTTAGAGTTTAGGAGATGTTCTTTAACTAGGAGTTTGTAATTTTCTAAACTCGATAGTTTAAAATTGGTTTAAATGACAAATGTTGTGTATTGCCTTAGGTAAACAACGCTCGTGGACGGAGCTTGGTGTGCAACGGACGCGAGGTAAGTCTTCGTGATTTGTTTGGCCGTCTTGGCCTACAACATAAAAATATACATTAAATTGAGGAATTGGAGATATATTGCGTTCGGGTAGTTAGAACGGGTAGTTAGTTTTAGGTTTGGTTAGGTTGTTAATTGTTAAGTTTATTGTTTGTATGTTTCTATTTGTTTCTATTTCGTTCATGGCATAATATTTGTTCACGCATTATTGTTTTCGAAAAGAGCATGAAAAGGAATTTTTATGCATGTTTTTACAAACCAAAGGTAAACGAATGTAATAAAGGTCACGTCGGTGGCGGTGGTTCAGACATGGCTGTCAGGTGAAGCATGTTTTCTCCCCGGTTAGATACTAGGGGCTATCCAATCGACGGATGTGCCGCTCCTATCTAGCGAGAGTGAAGCCCCAGTGACATGAATGAAATGATTAGCGAAAAGGTAGGACGCATGATTTATGAACTGTACTTGCATAGCATTGGCATTCACGTAGATTTACTGAGCCTCTAGCTCACATTTTTATTTCTATGGTGTAGGTGATTTTGAGACAGGTGAGGAAGACGTCCTTCCGCTTGAAGTATGAGCACGTTGAAGGAGGATGGCCCGTGGGTGTGCGCTGGCAGTCGGTGGGTAATTTTGACCCGTGGGGACGCAGGTAAACATTTTGGGGAATTGATAGATAGGATATAGGAAATTGTATAGTTGAATATTTTAGGATGTTTGGATCTGGATAGATATTTTATAGTGTTTTTGGAAAATTGAAAGTATTTTGTAGTGTTATTGATAATTTCAAACATGGGGAAATGTTAAACTTTCAAACGGATCCATGCGGTTTGTTTTATGAAATTGGTTACATTTTAAATGCGCTTTGAGTCGTTTGATTGGGCAATTGTGTAGCACCCGGTTCTATTGAACCGAATTTAACTAACCATTTATAATGTGAGGATTTGGGAGAAAATGATGATTAGGTTAATAAATAACTATGCAAGGGCAAAAGAGTAATTAGCATTTTGAAAAGTGGAAAATGTATTTAAGGAAGGGTTTAATGAGGTTTAGCCGCCACTATTCCCTCATTTCTTCTTTCTCGGTATTCAGCTCAGGCTCAGCAGAACTCCAAGCGATTCTCCTTACCGATCCTCATTCCTCAACTAGGTAAGTTTTTCTTTCGTTCACTTGAGATTTCAGTGGTTAGATAGCAGAGGGAGCGCAATGTGTGTGTGTTATGTCGATATTGTGAATGAATGGAGTTCGGGATTTAGTACTGAGCTGAGAGTGTATGATGACCAGAACTTCCAAACTAGCTCCTTAGGTTTCTGAGTGATGTAGGATACAGTTAGTGGTAATCTAATCGGTATTCTGCTTATGAAACTAGGTGGGCAAGGCTTCCAGAGTAGTTGAAAACGAGTGATTTCCAGGAGATCAGGTAAGTAATGTTTGCTTGTGCCTTCGGGCCTACATCACAAAACGTTAGGTTTGTATTTACTTGGATGTGTTTGTATGCCATGCATCATGTTTTCAAAATGTATACGAAAATGAATTTGAATACATATTGGTATGGAGAGGATTGAATGTGATGAAACAGCAAAGTGAATCAGACTTACTGTTAAGGGAATTAATCCGCCCCTTAATGAGACAGTGGATATAAATATACTTTGGAAGAGCTGATCCAACTTCCAATTTCACAGGGGGATCTGAACATGTGAATCAGATTTACTGTTAAGGGAAATAATCCACCCCTTAATGAGTCAGTGGATATATACTTTGGGAGAGTCGATCCAACTCCCAATTTCACAGGGGGATCTGAATCAGAAACGATGAATGAGCAACTGAGATGAGAAGTAGAAACTGCATGATTAGGAGTTTATGTTTCAGTAATTCATTTCATTTTGCATTACTTACTTAGCATTAGGCTAATAGATGAGTTTGTGATGTAGGTGAAGAAGTGACAGCAGGTGTGTTTACTGAGTTCACTGAGGACTAGTCGGGTTGGAGGAGTGCACCTATTCAATGTTCTGGCAGCTGATGGGGCAGTTTAACTGATGTCTGTCAGTGTGGAGGACTAGTAGTTAAAGATTCAGTCTGAGTATGTTGAGTTTTCATGACAGAATTGATTTCAAAGTTTTGAACATGTTTTGAGTTTTCCTTCCTGATAACCGTATCTTGTTGGGTCTAGATGTTAGTACTTGCTGAATTTTGAGTAAGGCAATGGTTGAATCGTTTTTGAATGATTTCAGTAGAGTAAGTAAATCCTTTTCTGTAGTTGGAGTAGTGTTTTATAACGAGGAGTTGATGAAATGTTGTTTTGTTCTCTATCGGTAGATGATGTCTATCGGTAGATGTTGAGTCATGGTTAAGTTGTCTATCGGAAGATGTTGTGTAGGTTTTTGTCGTCTAGCGATCGGCAGATGTTGGATGAAGGAATCATCCGGCTGACGTCATCGGTAGATGTCGCGCGTTTGTCTATCGGAAGATAGAAATCTGCCGGCAGATGAATTTGTGTTGACTTCATCGGCAGATGAAGTTGTGTATGAAGTTATGTTGACTTCATCGGCAGATGAAGTTGTGTATGAAGTTATGTTGACTTCATCGGCAGATGGTGTTGCGTTGACGTCATCGGCAGATGGTAATGCGTTGTTTGTGCACGTCATCGGTAGAAGCCTTTTTGTTTTCATTTTTTTTGCTCCTTCCGTTGGCTTTGCTCATCGGCAGATACGTTGGATTTCCGCGATTTCTCCTAGTATTCCACAGTTTTAAACTTTAATTCCAAACTACCGATTGTCTCTTAACATTTCAAACCATGATTTATAGTTTTGTTTTACTACATTGCTGTTTAGAATTATTTCCGCTGCAAGTTTTAAATATTTTAAATTTTAGAAAAAGTCAAATTTTGACTGTCGAGCGAAATTTCTTTTTTTAAATTTAGCATCAAGTCGTCATGGTTCGGTTCAGTGTTATGGGTAGCAAACCGGGTTCAGATGACTCGGGGCGTTACAAATTGGTAAAGTGGGGATTGTATGTGGGGAGTAGAGTGGTTGTATTGTTATGAAAAGTATTTGAAGAAGTGATGAATGTAAAAGGTAGAAAAGAGAATTGTGAAGTGTGTGTGAGTTTGTGTGCAGGGTAACGATGAAAAGGGTGAAGGAAGGAAAAAGAGAGAGAAGGGAGCAGCTCTCGAGAGGCTGCCGAACAATCGCAAGGGGATGCGATCAATCGGCAGAGGGGGGTCACACTCTGGAAGAAATTCCAGAGCGTGTGCCGATCGATCGCCCACAAGTGGGCGATCGATCGACTAATTGAAAATCAATGGGCGATCGTTCGCCACCCATCTCCCCCCCCTCCTCCCCCCCCCCCCCCCCCCCCCCCCCCCCCCGCCCTATTTGGCCACAGCCGATCGATCGGGTGAAATGGCCGATCGATTGGCCAGGCATTTCACGGGAGAAATGCCCTGTTTGCCCTCAACTTCCTTGGCCGATGTTTTATTTATTTCTTTTAAGGTTTTTAATTTCTTTTCCAAAGAATTTCAATACTTATTTTTAGGTATTTTCTTTAAATGGTTTTATGGACGTTTTAATTTTAATTAGAGGTTTAAAAAAGAAAAATTTATACGAGAAATTAAGGGAATAGTGTAAGGGTCATTATACATCATGTAACTAACCTTGATCTTTCACTCAACATGCTATTTGCTTAAAGAAATTCAAAGAAAATGAAGTTTCTCATGGGCTCCGAACACACCAAGCCATCAGCCATAATTTAAAAATGACACTCGGCAGTCATAAGCCACACAAGGTTTCGCGGCCAAGAACACGGCTCTTCAGCTGTCCTATTATTTCTAGTTAAAACACATAGTTCACATCAAATGATAAAGTATGCAATGGTAAAAATGTGAATAAAACAATAACACAAAATTAAATAATCATTTTATGCTAAATAAATAAATTTAATTATTGAATTAAAAACAATGTTTAACCAAAAATAAAATAAACCCCTACCTCGTGTGGACCTACAATAAGTCCAAACCCGATAAATCCAAGAGTCCAAGTCAATGAGTCAACACTTTAATTCAATAATTTTGTACCTAACTAAGAGTAAAATCGTTTAATATTGGGTTAAAATTTGGTACTCTAAATTTCTAAAATTTCCCTCAAAATATTTGTCTTTAAATGGGTTAATTTTGCGGTTCAGGGACTGTTTGACAAACTTGGGTCGAAGTCCAAAGGTATGACCCATGATTTTATCAAACCGCAGTCCAAGGAAAAAAATGGATTTTTTGAACCATGGTTAGGTGAACCAGCTTGTGTTCACCCATCGTGATTTGCGAGACATTCTCGACAAGTTACCCAACAAGAATTTCAGAAATATTGAAGTTTAGGATTTCTTTATACCTTTGGTAATCAAAACAACGACTCAAATTCGTTCCACCACTCTAGAGGAATTAATACAAGAACTTTCCCTCTGAAGTTTTGATAGCAGCCCCAAAAAAATCAATTTTTCTCCCTTTCAAATAACTCAGACAATAGCCGATAATCCTCTTTTAAACAGAGAAGAAAAATCACGTAAAATTCCAGGTGTTTGTTAGCCCTAGAATCTGAAGAATGAGGAAAAATAATTCACCTATAATTTGGTCTTCTTCCTGGCCAAGGTTGAAAACAAAGACTTTAAATTGTTCCCGAAAATCCTCAAGAGGGAATTTTCCAGCAGGTGAGAAAGGTAGAGATTTTCAGTGGAAAAACTTTCATAGAAAATGAGATTTATGAAGAGAGAGAGAAAGAGAGAGAATCACAGTGTAATGGCCCTCGTGAGAAGAGCAATAGTTGGTGTAAGTGTACTATACTTACCCCTCTATCACCTTACTTACTTTACTTACCTTATTTAAGTGTAATATACTATGCCGAACTAAAATCAATACTCATAATAATCCTGTGTTAAGATGATCGAGTCACTTCCTTCACCAAAGTTCAAGTATTGTTGGATTTTGATTAGTGTCAATTGTTAAATTTGCCACCACTATATAGGAAAGGACAATTTTCCAAATAAAGATTGAAGGCTTCACCTTGCATTGAAATTTGCTCAAAGGAGAAAGACTATGAGAGTTTAATGACTTGATCACTATTTAGATAGAACTAGACCCATGTTTAAAATTAGGATTTTTTTCACTTACTCTCGTATGTTTATATGATTCATAAAATTCATCGTATCTTGATTTTTCATCCGTAGGTTTTCTGTCTCCACTAATAGTTTTTTTTTTCGGTAGGGGTTTTCTACGTTCAAATTTTTAGTGTTTTTGGTATTATTGTGGAATTTCAACATAGATAATGGAGAAATAGATCTCTACGTTGAAGAAAACATACAAACATGAAGATGATCCAATGAGTTGGATGATCTTCTCTTCTAAAATCTGTCATGGGACATTGATATGATATAGCATTTCTAGTTTAACTTTTACAGGGTAATTACAATTTTTTCTTCGTCTTGTTAAATAACATATAAGAAGTTTTGATGTCAGTCATTCTATTAATGACGATGCGCATGGGAAGTCTCTTCATTGGCGAGGTTGAGGAGCAAGACAGGCCGAGTTTCATCACCGTAACCAACCATTCCTCCATTCTACTTCCTTCCTCCATTTCATGGGTAACGTAACTCTCTCTCCTTAGCTCCTCCTCTTCTACTTTTCCATCATCTCCTTCTTCTTCTGGCTGTTGTTGAACTTCACAGAGCAGCAGGGGGTCAACTATTTCCATTACGCTATTAGAGAATGCCCTAGACGCAAAGCAGTGAATATCCATGCCCTCTCTGAACATCGCGTCAGTGGGTCTTTTTCCGGTGAACATTTCCAGCAATAAAATTCCGTAACTGTAGATATCTCCGACAATGGAAACTTTTCCGCCAATGCCGTACTCTGCAGTATGTTAAATAACATGATTTGTGCATAGATTTTACATACTGAGTGAAAATGTCGATTTATTGAAGAGAAAATGAAATTACCTGGAGGGATATATCCGATTGAACCCTTGAGCGAATTTGACATTGTCTGGTTATCAGTTGGGTCGTTTGATTTTTCAAATATGAACTTGGCTAACCCGAAATCTCCAACGTGTGCCACCATATCACCATCGAGAAGGACGTTGCTTGGCTTTAAATCACAATGCACGATAGGTGTTTGACAAAAGTTGTGGAGGTAGTCTATTGCCGAGGCAACGCCAATGGCGATGTTGAGTCTCTGAATGAACGTCAACCTTTTGCTACATTGTCTATGGAGCCACTGGTCCAAATTTCCATTGGACATGAAATCAAATACTAAAGCTTTGAATTCATTACCATGTCTGTCAATACTTGAGCAGACTGTTATGATCTTGAGGAGATTACGATGTCGGATATTCTGCATCGCATTCCATTCGGCCATGAAACTCTTGAAAGCTCCTTTCTGTTGAAGGTTCAGAACTTTGATGGCCACAACTGCTTCATTTCTTGAAAGGACCCCTCTATACACAGAGCCGAAACTACCCGAGCCAATCATATTATCCTCAGTGAATCCGTTAGTGGCTTGGTTGAGTTCTGAAAAGGAGATCAAGAATTGGATGTCTCTGGAGGGAGATGAAGCTAAAGCCCTTTGTCTCGGTCTTTTCCTCCCCACAGTAAGATAAAGTACGCTCAGTAGAAGAACTAGAACAGCAATTGAGCTAAACACAGGGACTAACACCTTTAATAGTGGAAATTTGTGGAACTTTGTCTCTTTTGGAGGACATATTGGCAAGTTCAATTCTAGTGCACCACCGCAGAGCTGATCGTTCCCCACGACCGAAATGGCAGTTGCATTTGAAAAAATCCCACCTTCGGGCATTGCACCATTGAAATGATTGTAAGAAAGATTGAGATTTTTAAGAAAGATTAACTTGCCTAGAAATTCTGGAACTTGTCCGGACAAGTTATTGCGGGAGAGATCGAGCTTTGTTAGACCTCTCAGATCCTCAAAAGATTGAGGTATTGTCCTTTCAAACTCATTGCCACACATGATCAACCTTACTAAACTAGTGCAACTCCCAAGTGAGTGAGGAATTGGTCCAGATAATTTGTTTTCCGACACATCCAACGAGCCTAAATTTTGTAACTTTCCAACTTCCTCTGGTAGTGAGCCAGTTAGAGAGTTTTCTCTCAGGGCCAAGTAGGTAGAAAGTGAAGAGAGAAGAAAGATCTCCTTAGGTATAGTTCCAGTTAATTTGTTGTGAGAAAGGTCGAGCGCTGTCAAGCTTTGGCAATATCCGAGGCTAGAAGGAATGTTACCGGTGAAATTATTGTACTCCATATAGAGCCTAGAGAGTCTTGATAAGTTACCTATAAAGGACGGGATCGGCCCTGATAAGTTGTTGACATTTAAATACAGTTCAACTAAGTTTTCAAGTCGCCCAAAATCATCATGGACTCTACCATTTAAATTGTTACTTTCTAACCCAAGAAGTTCTAAGTTAATCAGGTTTCCGATTCCTGCAGGAATTAAACCATTCAACAAGTTCGAACCGAGAGTCAGAGTTCTTAGTTTCCTCGAAAGGTTGGCTATGGATGGAGGCAGTTCTCCTTCAAAATAATTGTTAGCAATACCCAACGTATCTAGATTTGTACAATTGGCAAGGAAATTGAGAAAGTCTAACCCTTTTCCAAGTCTATTGTCATCAAAATCTAGTCTTGATAAATTTTGCAAGTTTCCAATACTTGGAGGGAGTGTCCCAGTGAAGCCATTTTGAGAAAAACTAAACACCTGAAGTTTTGAAGCATTCCCAATGGATGGCGGGACAGCTCCGGTGAAATGGTTAATATCCCCGGCAAAGATTTCAATGTTAGGTAAGGTTATTCCTACATTTGGTGGGATTGTCCCCTGCAGCTGGTTTTTAGAAACAGACAGGTAGGAGATGGAAGAAATATTGAAAATAGCATCAGGCAGCTTACCAGACAGAGAGTTCTCAAAAAATTGGAGTAGTTGTACGCTCGGCAGAAGACCAAGTTCCATAGGTATGATTCCTTGAAAATTGTTGAGGGCAAGTGATAATATTCGCAAGGCAGAAAAGTTTCCAATCCAAGCAGGGATTTTTCCTGTTAGATTATTATGACCTAGACTGAGAAAATATAATTTAGACAATGACTTTAGCTCATCTGGAATCTTCCCAACCAGATAGTTGTAGCCCATATTGAGATTTACAAGTTGTGTGCAGTGGCTTAAATTACCGGGAATCTCTCCGCTAAGACTATTCAGAGGCAAATTCAGATGCTTTAGTTGCAGCAAACGACCGAGCTCCGGAGGAATTCGGCCGCTAAAATTGTTCTCTCCCAAGCGCAAAACAGAGAGATAAGTGAGATTTCCTAAGGAAGGTGGTATTGACCCAACTAGCTCTTGAGCTTGAAGGTTCAATTCTGTTACTCTTTTACTAGTTCTGCTGCAGGTAACGCCAACCCAATCACAAAAATGAACAGAGTCATTCCAGAAGCTCATTCCAGCCACTCTACTCTTGAAATCCTGTAAAGCCAAGTGGTCTGTTTCATTGCCTAAAATGGGTGCAGAGTCCGCAAGGGGCGCGATGCTCAGAAGCAGAAGAATCCCACAGAAACGCTGCATTTTGCTGGGCTAATACAAAATTTGATTTTGATAGAGGTATGCTGATAAACTCGTCTTATAGGAAAGTGGATAAACTCATTTATGGCTGTGGAAATTTCTTAATACAATACAATCAATGTCCTAGCGGCCCAACTGGGTTACAAAGTAGTTCAACTTAAACTTGGAGTTGGTATAAGCTTTTATTGTTTTGTTGTTTAGCATAAACTTTTTTAGGGTTTTTTTTTTTTTTAATTTCCCTAATTTATTGATTTTTTTTTAAATCCTTAAAATTTACTATTCATCGAACCAAATCTTAAAATATTGGTTTTTTGTCGTCTATCGAAGAGGACGGACAGTTCGGATGAACCGGCCGTCTTCTCCCCTAAAAACCCATTTAATTTAATCTTAAAAATAATTAACTAAAATTACATTAAATCGTATAAGTGTTATTAAATCACGGAACAATAATTGAAATATAAGCTTTTTTATAATTTTTTTCTTATGCTTTCCAGAATTTTCAATAAAATTTTAATTGTGCTTTCCACAAATTTCAACAATTTTATTTTATTTTTTTTTTTGTATCTTTTTAAAGTTGATCTTTTGGAGTATAAAAATTAATTCAATCAATTTAACAAACTTATATGAAATTTGACAAAGTTTAATTTGAATCAAGAAAAAATTGTATCACAACAATAAGAGTATATCTCAACTAACTAGGTTGACACCTAATCAGTTGTCAATTATGCCCGTTATACAAATAAAATTGCAAGATATTTTTAATTTTTGTCTATTTTCATTATTTAAGAGAGTTATAATCAAATTCTGCTCTACAAATGTCGATGCCAGCCACGTCTTGTAGGGTGGATGCGGTCCTGTTCGGTCCGGTTCCTATCCGGGACTCGAACCGAACCGAATCTTTTGGGATTTTTAACCTAAATTTATCAACCAATAGTGATGGATTTTTTATCAACCAACAGTGAGGCAGCAACAAACACATTGAGAACATAAATTACACATATAGTGTTGTCTGTGCATCGAGTGAATAGTGAGGGTGAGTAGTGCTAAGTCACTAAACGACGAACAATTTCGATTCAGCAAGACCGACGTTGTCGATCGATACTGAGTCTGGTTGCCCTAACGGTGGCGTGCGAGTTCGAAGTGAGAAGTGAGACTGTGAGAGTGAAAGATTGAGATGAGAGTCTGAGAGTGAGAGAGGACTAAGGGCGGGTGAGCAGGCGAGGCGAGCACGATATGCGATTGGCGTTGGAACTTGAACAACATGGCTTAGTTTATGAGTCAACCTTAATTTTAATTTCATTCTCGGTGTGGTCCACGGTTTTTTGATATTGTGGTCTTGGTTTACGTTGATGATATTATCGTCATTGACTCTTCCCCAACACTAATATCTACTTTGCTCAGTCATCTGTCTCAACGATTTGCTATTAAGGATCTCAGCCCGCTTCACTTTTTCTTAGGTATCGAGGTTCATCATCACTCTACCGGACTTCACCTCAGTCAAACAAAGTATATTAGGGATATGTTATTAAAAAGAGGGATGATGTATTCCAAACCACAACCTATACCTCTTGCTCTCCCGTCATTGTCCCTCCACGACGGTAACTTGTTATCTAATATTACAGAATATCGAAGCATCCTCGACGCTTTTCAATATTGCACAATCACCAGACCAGACATCTCCTACGCTGTCAATAAACTATGCTAGTTCATGCATGCTCCAACTGATCTTCACATTCTCGTAGTCAAACGATTCCTCCGATACCTACGAGGTACTGCTCATTTGGGACTTTTTCTTCAACATAGCTCAGATCATTCTCTTTATTGTTATACAAATGCCGATTGGGCATCTTGTCTTGATGATCGCCGCAGCACAAGTGCTTATTGTGTCTTTCTTGGTCACAATCTCATTTCGTGCTCCTCATCAAAACAGAAGACTATCTCCCGATCAAATACAGAGTCGAAGTACCAGGCTCTTGCTAACGGAGCTGCTGAATTACTCTGGATCCAATCTTTACTTGCTGAGCTGTGTCTGCCTTCACACTCCTCTCCTCTGCTTTACTATGACAACATTAGCATGCTCAGTTTGGCGTCTAATCCCGTCCTACATGTCAGGTTCAAATATATAGAGATTGATCTACATTTTGTTCATGAGAAAATCACTAAAGGATTTCTGCGATTAGCGTATGTGCCCTTATCCGATTAAGTTGCCGACTGTTTGACCAAAGCATTGGTAGCTGCTCAATTTCAAGAACTTCGGACCAAACTCACGGTTCTCCCAAGACCCGTCAGTTTGAGGGGGTATGTTGAACCATATCAACAATAAACCGGGCTCATCCAGACGGTTAAAGAATTTGTTAAAAATCTGAAGATCTTTCTCTCTCTGTAATCTTCTTTTCTCCTTCCTCGTGTCTTTGTGTCTTCTTGATGTAAGCTTATAAAGACTATTGAATTGCTACTGTAAACGGAGAGAAATGAATATACAAATTTCTAGTGCTTTGCTTTTCTAACATGATTAAAGGATTAATGAAGATTTTTTTTTTCTCTGTCATCCAAGCAGTCATCAAAAACTGTTGCCCAGGTTTGTAGTTAGAGGATTTTGAATTAATTGTCAGTTACTAAAGATCTGCTTCACTACTCTCCATTCTCGCTGTCAAACCATTTCGATTAGGGATGTCACAAGAGTTTCCTTTACAAAGTTTGATTTCTATCAAAGATAAAAAAAAGTTGAAAATCTTTTGGATTTTTAGAAGGTTTTTGGGAGATTAAATTAATGATTTGGAGCAGATTTGGAATCGCGAGAATATCTCGATACTGTAGATTGTTTTCTTTGATTTGTGATATCTGCGATTAAATTTGATTTGACTTTGGGCTGATTTGTGATCATAAAATATCTGAATTTTAGAAATATCTTTTGAAATTTTGTGATATCCATGATTTTTCACCTCAATTTAAGAGTGAATATTTTATTAAAGCTAATGATTTTGTATCAGATATTTTGTAAAAAAAAAATGTATTTTTTAGAGCGATGAGATTTTTGAAGTAGATCTTCCACTTTTGAGGCGAGATTCGATATTTCGTTATAGCATGGTAATGATAGTGAAATTAAAAGGGATTTAAAGAGCAAGTTTAATATGGCAGAGGCGAGATATATTTGCTTATATTTGGATGACGTTTTGTTGGATTTAAAGACATTTTTCATAAAAACAATTATGTTTATTATCAATTAAGCCAACAAATGATATGTTGGGTAGCAGCAAAGGATAAAGTTAAATAAAAAAGATTAGAACTCCACTCAATAATGAGTTCAATATGAAAAATATAAGAGCAGCCAAGAAAATACTTAGGTATGAAAACGAAAAGTCTAAAAGTTAGAAAGAGTACATTCAGAAATAATGAGATTAGTTATAAATGATGAGTTATATATATATCAGTGTAATGAGTTTTAATAACGAAGAGTTTCACATTTGGTTATTATTACATGTGTCGATTTTGATTATGCATGAGACATCGATAAGAATAAATCTCTCAAGATGTGTTTCAACTACGAAGGTTGTGTTATACGTTGGAGGCATCTTATAGGATGTAGTGAGAGGCAAAGTACGAGACAATTACAGAAAAATTGCAAAAAAATCTTACGATTAAAAGGATTATTTAGCGAGTTGCTGTTTACTTCAGTCATTTTGTAGTAGTCAAATTTCTATCTTCCTTATTAAATGTCTAATATTTCATAAAAAGACGGAACACATTAATATTTAATCTCATTTAATTCACAAAGTTATTGGTCGTTATTATTCTATAGTAACTAAAATCAGTACTCATAATAATTTAAGTTCAAGTATTGTTGGATTTTGATTAGTGTCAATTGTTAAATTTGCCACCACTACGTAGGAAAGGACAATTTTCCAAATAAAGATTGAAGGCTTCACCTTGCATTGAAATTTGCTCAGAGGAGAAGACTACAAGAGTTTAAAGACTTGATCTCTGTTTAGATAGGACTAGACCCGTGTTTAAAATTAGGATTTTTTTCACTTGCTCTAGTATGTTTATATGATTCAAAAAATTCATCGTATCTTAATTTTTCATCTGAAGATTTTCTGTCTCTGCTGATAGTTTTTTTTTTTTTTTTTCAGTGGCATTGAAATTTTTAGTGTTTTTACTATTATTGTGGAATTACAACATAGATAATGGAGAAATAGATCTCCACGTTGAAGAAAACATACAAACATGAAGATGATCCAATGAGTTGGATGATCTTCTCTTCTAAAATCTGTCATGGGACATTGATATGGTAATTATAATTTTACAGGGTGATTATAACTTTTTCTTCGTCTTGTTAAATTCCATATATGAAGTTTTGATGTCTGTCATTCTATTAATGACGATGCCCATGGAAAGTCTCTCCATTGGCGAGGTTGAGGAGCAAGACAGGCCGAGTCTCATCACCGTAACCAACCATTCCTCCATTCTTCTTCCTTCCTCCATTTCATGGGTAACGTAACTCTCTCTCCTTAGCACCTCCTCTTCTACTTTTCCATCATCTCCTTCTTCTTCTAGCTGTTGTTGAACTTCACAGAGCAGCAGGGGGTCAACTATTTCCATGACGCGATTAGGGAATGCCCTAGACGCAAAGCAGTGAATATCCATGCCCTCTCTGAACATCGCGTCAGTGGGTCTTTTTCCGGTGAACATTTCCAGCAATACAATTCCGTAACTGTAGATATCTCCGAGAATGGAAACTTTTCCGCCGATGCCGTACTCTGCAGTATGTTAAATAACATGATTTGTGCATAGATTTTACATACTGATGAAAATATCGATTTATTGAAGAGAAAATGAAATTACCTGGAGGGATATATCCGATTGAACCCTTGAGCGAATTTGACATTGTCTGGTTATCAGTTGGGTCGTTTGATTTTTCAAATATGAACTTGGCTAACCCGAAATCTCCAACGTGTGCCACAATATCACCATCGAGAAGGATGTTGCTTGGCTTTAAATCACAATGCACGATAGGTGTTTGACAAGAGTTGTGGAGGTAATCTATTGCAGAGGCAACGTCAATGGCGATGTTGAGTCTCTGAATGAACGCCAACCTTTTGCTACAATTTCTATGGAGCCACTGGTCCAAATTTCCATTGGACATGAAATCAAATACTAAAGCTTTGAATTCATTACCATGTCTGTCAATACTTGAGCAGACTGTTATGATCTTGAGGAGATTACGATGTCGGATATTCTGCATCGCATTACATTCGGCCATGAAAGCTCCTTTCTGTTGAAGGTTCAGAACTTTGATGGCAACAACTGCTTCATTTCTTGAAAGGACCCCTCTATACACAGAGCCGAAACTACCCAAGCCAATCATATTATCCTCAGAGAATCCGTTAGTGGCTTGGTTGAGTTCTGAAAAGGAGATCAAGAATTGGATGTCTCTGGAGGGAGATGAAGCTAAAGCACTTTGTCTCGGTCTTTTCCTCCCCACAGTAAGATAAAGTACGCTCAGTAGAAGAACTAGAACAGCAATTGAGCTAAACACAGGGACTAACACCTTTAATAGTGGAAATTTGTGGAACTTTGTCTCTTTCGGAGGACATATTGGCAGGTTCAATTTTAGTGCACCACCGCAGAGCTGATCGTTCCCCACGACCGAAATGGCAGCTGCATTTGAAAAAATCCCACCTTTGGGCATTGCACGATTGAAATGATTGTAAGAAAGATTGATATTCTTAAGAAAGACTAACTTGCCTAGAAATTCTGGAACTTGTCCGGACAAGTTATTGCGGGAGAGATCGAGCCATGTTAGACCTCTCAGATCCTCAAAAGATTGAGGTATTGTCCTTTCAAACTCATTGCTACACATGATCAACCTTACTAAACTAGTGCAACTCCCAAGTGAGTGAGGAATTGGTCCAGCTAATTTGTTTTCCGACACATCCAACGTGCCTAAATTTTGTAACTTTCCAACTTCCTCTGGTAGTGAGCCAGTTAGAGAGTTTTCTCTCAGGGCCAAGTAGATGGAAAGTGAAGAGAGAAGAAAGATCTCCTTAGGTATAGTTCCAGTTAATTTGTTGTGAGAAAGGTCGAGCGCTATCAAGCTTTGGCAATATCCGAGGTTAGAAGGTATGTTACCCGTGAAATTATTGTACTCCATATAGAGCCTAGAGAGTCTTGATAAGTTACCTATAAAGGACGAGATCGGCCCTGATAAGTTGTTGTCATTTAAATACAGTTCAACTAAGTTTGCAAGTCGCCCAAAATCATCATGGACTCTACCATTTAAATTGTTCTTTTCTAACCCAAGAAGTTCCAAGTTAATCAGGTTTCCGATTCCTGCAGGAATGAAACCATTCAACGAGTTTGAACCGAGAGTCAGAGCTCTTAGTTTCCTCGAAAGGTTGGCTATGGATGAAGGCAGTTCTCCTTCAAAATAATTGTTAGCAATACCCAACGCATCTAGATTTGTACAATTGGCAAGGAAATTGAGAAAGTCCAACCCTTTTCCAAGTCTATTTTCATCAAAATCTAGTCTTGATAAATTTTGCAAGTATCCAATACTTGGAGGGAGTGTCCCAGTGAAGCCATTTTGAGAAAAACTAAACACCTGAAGTTTTGAAGCATTTCCCATGGATGGCGGAACAGCTCCGGTGAAATGATGAACAAAAGTGAGGATAAGCGTGAGATGATTTTGCTTTTATATAAAGATGTTTATTTATCATCTAATGACTTACCAAATTTTCTTCCAAGTGCTGTGATTTCTCTTTTGCAGGAGTTTAAGGATGTATTCCCAGATGAGTTACCGAAAAGAGTACCACCACTTAGAGGAATCGAGCATCAAATTGATTTCATCCCGGGTGCGACAATTCCAAACCGACCGGCATATCGAGCAAATCCAGAGGAAACAAAAGAAATTCAAAGACAAGTGGACGAGTTAATGGACAGGGGTCTAGTGAAAGAAAGCCTAAGCCCATGCTCGGTACCCGTGATATTGGTACCAAAGAAGGACGGATCATGGAGGATGTGTGTGGATTGTCGAGCAATCAAACTTTAAAGCTTAAAAGTTCAAACTTGTAAAGATGGCTAAATCAAGGGTATGATTGAAATAAGACAAAACTTTGGATGATGACAATCTTTCAAATAAAGATTCAACAATTTGAACCTTCAAGGAATAATTTTGGATAAAGACAATATTTCGAATAAAGATTCAATAATTTGAATTCTCAAAGAACAATTATCTACGAATTTTTGAATTTAAAAGGCTAGAAATTTCAAAATCTCTAGAACAAAATTTCGATTTTTTTTTTTGACTTCTCACAACTCTTTTTTTTTTTACTTTTGACAACACTTTTTTTTTTTACAATTTTTTTTTTGACCTTTGTCGAAATTTGCAAAAGATGACAAATTCACAAGAAAAAAAAAAGAATCAATGATAAAAATTGAAACTTTGATAATAAGAATGAAAAAAAAATGAATTCTTTTGTGATTTTTTTTTTGACTAGTAAGACGAATAGAATAGGATGAAGAAAAGATTGACAATAAAATTAAAGATAGCTTCTTGAATCAAGGAACCGAAGCTCTGATACCAACTGATGCGAACCTCGGATCGAAAGGACCCGGGACCCGACAACAACGCGGAATAATTCTAGGAACACCTTTTTGATTCAAGAATAAAGTAAGGAACTAAGACCCCAATCGAAAAATTCGATGGAACCCTAGTTATCAAAACAGGAGCTTGACCCGAGCCACACCTGTTGGCTGAACCAAAGCTATCAAAACAGGAGCTTGACCCAGACCAAACTCGTTGGTAAGAACCAAAGCTATCAAACGAGATTCTTCAAGCGTGACTTGAAGAAAATCGTCGTTCTTCGCAAAGAACTAAAGAGAAATCCTCTCTAAAAACTCAACCTTTTAATTCAAACTTGTTCTTTATTAAATTAAATAGTTTGCCATTAAATAGGCTACACATTAAAATTAAATTAAATAATAATAAAAAATGAAAATAAAAATAAAATAACTAATAAAATCGTGAGATAATGATCCTTGGCATGATAAGATATCATCTCACGTTTAAACTACGTTTGAATATGATTTGAATTGATTTGAGTAGATTCTGTCGGATAAAATCTCTTATACGTGATTTGTTTGGATTTGCATGTGCTTAGCATGTGACTTTTTAATTCTTGCACGTGTATGTGCATGGCACATGTAAATCTTCATGCATCTTTGGCCTCCCTTGCTTCAACTTTATTTTGATTATCTTCAATCCTCGACACATTGAATAGTTTTAAATCAAGTTGTCGCGGCTCCTCTCTCCCTTGGATCTCTAAAATTAATCCTTGCAAGGCCTCACGCATCTTCTTAGCTTTGGACCGTGTCATTGGGCTGCCAATGTCCTCAATTGGATCGTTGCTTTTGGGCTTGGGCTTTGTCGCTGCTTGGATCACATCACTAAGTTTTATAAAATATTAAAAACACTCCCTTCCCCAATCATTTTCTATTTTCGCGAAGGAGAAGCTCCAGAGAGCTTTGGGGCGATTTCTTCTCCCCCACGGCGATTTCCTGCAAGCGCCGGCCAACGTTCCTCCAAACCCCGACGACTTCTTCAAGTTTTCTTCAGCAATCGACATTCTAGGTAAACTTCTAGCTTTTGGATGATTTAGTTTCCCGTTTAGGGCAAGGAAATAGTTGAAACTTTAGTTAGGGTTTTGTTAAAAATGTAGATTAAGGTTTGAAATCGATATGTTTACCGTGACCATGCCTCTAATGGATGTATTGTTGGTTATTGGACATAGTTAGTCGATGTATTGATGAATATTGGAGTTTGATTGTTTAGGCCCGGTTTTGATAATGAATGCTGTGGATTAGCTTAGGTGAACAAAGCTCGCGGATGGGGGTTAGCTCGCTAAGGACATCAGGTAAGTTCTCGTGACTTACTGTGGCCGATAGGCCTACACCATAAGTCGAGTTTTGTTGTTGAGGATTGTTGGTGCCTTGATTGTTTATATGTTTTTGTAACACCCGAGTTTTTGGGTTTCCGCTCCAGGGGTATTTTCGTAAATAAATAAATATGGGTCCGTTTGGTGAGCGAGAAGTTTTAGTAGGACCCTAGGAATTTATATGGATTTTTAGAAGAATAAGTGAATTTTTAGAAACCGAAATCGATAGCGTAATGTCGAATTACGGTTTTCTGTCTATCGTGTTTTAAGTTGTAAAAATAGTAAATTAGGTCCGTTTTGCAAACGGACAGTTTCGTTAGAACCCTAGGAATAAGTTGGAATATTTGGCGGAATAAGGCAGTTTCGGAGAGCTCAAAATGATGGGCGAAATAACTAAACGAGCAAAGAAATGGGTGAGGGGCAAACTTGTAAAAATAAGTTAAGTTTTATTATTAAATAAGAAAACAAAAACACTCCCTCACCACTCACGACCTCATTTCTTCCTTTCTTCTCCAGAGAGCAAGTCTCTCTCTCATTTTGGTGATTCCCCTCCCACGACGTTCCTCTTTTCGGCCGATTCTCCTCCAAATCTCCGGCGATTTCTTTTGGGTTTTCTTCCCCTTTAGACGTTCGAGGTAAGCCCCAAGCTTTTGTCACGTTTAGTTTTGATTTAGGATTTTATTTCAGTAAGATTTATTCAGGTTAGGGTTTGCGAAAATCGCAAGTTTCGTGAGAAATCGATAGGATAGAGATATTATTGCCCATTGATGTTACTTTTGTGGTTATTTGAGTAGATTGAATGAGTCATTGGAGTTCGGTTGATTGTTAAGTTAATGTTAGAGTTGTTAGAGAATGAAGAAATCCATTAATGGAGTTTAAAGGTTTGTGAGCACAACGTACTCGATGAAATGCTTGAATGGAGAAAGTTGAAGTTTTAAAGAAAATAGTGTTAGCTAGGAGCTTAGTTTAAGCTTGGAAACGGTTTATTTGTGATCGGTTTTAATGCCCTCAATTATGAAATGCTTTAGGTGGAGACGACTTGACGGACGGTGCACGGCTTACTACGGACGCCAGGTAAGTGGATGTTAGGTTTCCGGCCCTTAAGGCCCTACATCGTGGCAACGTTATGCTTTATTATTTCGATGATGATTTTCTGATGTGGGGTTTACTGAGTTGGGTAGTATAGGATGTTAACTGTTAGTTGTTTGTTAAGTTCGTTATGTGTAAAGTATGTTCATGTACGTTTTGAACTGTTTGATGATATGTCTTGATGATATGTTATAGGTAAATTCCTCATGCATCATGTTTTAGAAAAAGTACGAAAATGTTTTAGCATATGATTTCACGATTTAAATGTAGAAACGACAACGATGTAAAACGAAAATGTAAAGTGTCTGAGGGAAGTGGTTCACCCCTCAGATGTGATTTGTGGAACGTCCAGAAAATGTATGATATCTGAAGGAAGTGGTTCACCCTTCAGGTAAAGATTTATATGTGGAACGTCTAGAGATGGAGAAACTAATCCGCCCTCCATTGGTAGAGGATTACATGTATGTATGATAGAAATGAAATGAATATGAATGATGAAACGAAACGAAATGAATAAGAATGATGAAACGAAATGAAATGAATATGTACGATGAAACTGTAGAAACTGCATATGTTAAGTAAAATGTTTTAAATTCATATAGTTCATCCCCTTACTAAGCATTAGGCTTACTGTTTATGTTGCATGATGTAGGTGACAGGTGTGAACTCGATGATAAGGAATAGTTGGTCGACGGATTGTGCTCGCGGCGGCGGCTTGTGTTTTGGCTAGGTTGGTGACTCACGGGTAAAGGTTTTGGGAGTCTCGTTGATGTTTAGGGATTGATAGTGAAATGTGAATATTCTGGAATGGTTAGATATGTTTTTAGGGTGTTTTGGTGAAAGTATAGATAATGTACGTGTTTTGTGAATGCTTTGATGTTTTTCAAACAGGATGGATATGTTAAATTTTAAACGGAACCACGCGGTTTGTTTTCAAGAAAACTTTATTTCTTTTAAAGTAAATTGTGTCGGTTTTAAGAGTTTAAGTAAATGTTAGGGTTGATGCGTATTTATGGTACGGATGAAAGAATTGTGTGAAGAGTAAATGAGAAAAGCGAAGAAGAAAAGGTTATTGTGACGTGTGTTTAGAGTTGTAATGTGAAGTGGTGCAGGCGTGTTAAAGGTGAAAAGAAAAGGAGAAGTCCTCTGGAAATCCAGAGGACTTGGCGTCCGAGCGCGGATCGAGAGGCGCTCGTGCGCAGACTTCTCTGGTTTTCCAGAGAGGTTGGCGCTCGGGCGGGGAGGCTGAGGCGCCCGTGCGCGGGCAGCAAAGAAATGGGGGCGCCCGAGCGGCCAATGCATGGCCGCTCGAGCGGCCCTTATGGGGGCGCACGAGCGCCCAAATGTTGGGCGTTCGTGCGGCCCCAAATTATCTCGGCTTTTGCCGAGATTGCCCCTCCCCTTTGTTTTGTTGCATTGTTTGATTTTAATTGATTTTAATTAAAGTTTTATTAAATGATCTCAATTGTTAAATGTTTGTTTTCAAAAGTCATAATTAGAATTTTACTTCAATATCGTTTCCGTCTAAATTTCAGTTAGAGTCAAGTTAAGTTTTAAAAAAAAAAAAAAAATGTGACGTCACGGGTACGGGTCGTGACAGTTTTGGTTGGGTAGTTTAAGGTTAGTTTGTTTTATAGGAAATGCTTGTTTGGTTTTAATGGTATCTGTGCTTTGTGTTTATGTTACGTATTAAATTGTCATGCATCATTGTTTTGCAAATGTCATGAAAAATGGATTTATGCATGAAGTTCATGAAAGAAAATAAAATGAGATGACTTAAATAGACGACTGAAATGAGATGACTAAGACGACTGAAATGAGACGACTGAGACGACTGAGATGACTGAACTGAGACGACTAAGATGACTGACACTGAATGATAAATGAAATGAATGCACGGAATTAATGAAAACTGCATGATTTATGAACCACATATGCACAGCATGCATTTGGATTTACGGAGCTTACTGAGTCTTTAGCTCATAGTTGTCTGTATGGTGTAAGTGATTTCGATACAGGTGAGAATGAGATCCCTCCGCCCGAGAAATGAGCAGGTTGAAGAAGGTTGGCCCGTGGGAGTGCGCTGAACAGTCAGTGCGTATTTTGACCTGTGGGGATGTAAATAAATGTTTTGAGGATTTGATGGATAGAAGAATAGGAGAAATTGTACAGTCGAGCCATTTTAGGATGCTTGGTATCTGGATAGGTTACAAAAATGTTGTTTTGATGTATTTTGAGAATTTTCATTAGCTTCCGCTATGTATGGATAAAAAATGAGTGTTTGGATAGATTTTGATGAAAGAGAATGGAAAATTGATATTGAAGTTTTAAATGTTTCTGGAAGTTCGGGGTAAATGATATGGAGATACAAGAGAAAGATTATGAAGGCAGCTCTTTGGACAAAATCCAGAGAGCTAGCCGATCGATCGCCAGGAAGGGGCGATCGATCGGGTAATGCATGGTTTAGAGTCGGGATTTTATATATTTTCAGTTAAGTGTTCAGTAAGAAAGTCATCGTCCAAAGTCCATGAATGATAAAGTCCAGTTAAGTACTCTGGCAGAAGAAAGTCATCGTCCAAAGTCCGGTGGACGATAAGTCCCGTGGACGAATAAGGCACATGGACAAATAAGTCCCGTGGACGATAAGTCACGTGGACGAATAAGTCTCGGGGACGAATAGAGTCCGTGGACGAATGAAGTCTGTGGGCGAGAACTGTCATCCACGTCGCCTTCTGCTTCTGTCGTCCACGTTGCCGTATGCTTCAGTCGTCCACGTTGCCTACAGTTTTCCGTCGTTCACACTGCCTACAGTTTTCAATCGTCCACACTGCCTACTGTTTTCAGTCGTCCACACTGCCTACTGTTTTCAGTCGTCCACACTGCCCACAGTTTTTGTCGTCCACGCCTCCTAAGGTTTTTGTCGTCCAAACCCGATAGAGAGAAATATCATCCTCCACTGTTTAAATTGATGAAACCCAAGAGGTATTTCCTTCTGTTTCCATCGTCCAAACCAAATAGAGAGAAACATCCTCTTCCACTGCTTAAATTGATGAAACCCGAGAAGAACTAAGTGATTATTTATTCCGAGAGAAATTAAGTGATAGAACCCGAGAGGAAATTTTCACACATAAATAGTCTTCTGTTGAACGGGGTTGAGTACTGACACGGGGTCCCTTAGAAAAGGGGCCCGTGTACAACCCACAATAATAAAGGTAGGTGCTAGGTTGTGTGAAAGTGATAAATATTGAAATAAATGAAGAAAAGACTAAAATAAAAATGCAAGAAAATATTACTAAGTTAGCAAGATATGGCCGATTATAAGATGATGAATATTAGTGAGAAATAAGAGAGAAATAATAAGGATGAGATGATAGGAGATAATAGAGATGAATGTAAAAGACAAAGAACTAAAAATAAGTAAATGACATAAAATAAAAGTGAGTGTGTAGATTTTGTGAAGCTGAAATGTAAAGGTGGATTTGTGTGCAAAGTGAAGACAATGAAAGTAAAGAAATACACTTGGTGAATCCGAGGAGCGAGCTTACGGTTTAAGCTCCCGGATACACGTTTTCCGTGAAGAAAACGACCACCGTAGGCCGGGAATTTTCGTCCTCGTTTCAACTCCCAAGGGAGAAGATGAGGGAAAGAATAAGAGCTAACCTAGCAACCCAAGCTAGGTTAGCAATGGAGGCTAACTCCTCTTGGTTCAAGGAACCAAAGAAAACACCAAAGGAACTTTGGATATTTAGGGGAAATAGTAGTATATTAATTTGGCAAAAGTTTTTGATACATTCACCAATGCTATGCATTTATAGACCACCCCTAAGGTGGACTTGGGCTTGGCAAGAGTGAAGGAGAGACATTGGATGAAGAAAAATAATCAATGGCTAAGGAGGAGCTCGGGTAGGCGCGCAGATCAACGGTGGGAGGCTGCTGGTGCGCGCTGATCGACGGTGGGCGCTGCTCCTCGTGCGCATGCCCGGATCCTGCTGCTGCTGCCCCCGCCAGTTGGCGCTGCCTGCGCGCCAGCGCGCCGCCCAGATCGACGGATTGCATCCATCCGTGTCCAAAAAATGATACACCGGTCCAATCATCCA
>CM039505.1:44822122-44841486 GCA_022432975.1 Begonia masoniana | reverse complement strand
TCAATCGAAAACCTGCGGATTTTATGAGTTTATTTCCATAAAATTAACAAAGTTTATTCCTATAGCTTACATGTTTAATGATCTTTTCTCAAGGCCACGTGGAAACTGTGATTATTATATCCTCTTGAGAAATAGAGAAATTTTAATGTGATTTGATGGTCCATATTTTCACATTGAAGGTATTTCCATAAATCCTTAAGGAGTCTCAATGGTGAAATCTTTCTCTCTCTTCTATTAGCATTTCGTATTTCGAAGGATTTCACTGTTTAGGGCTTCTCTCGAGTGCTCTTCTCCATGACAATCAGCAAAGAATCAACTGAAGTCACATCATCAAGCAATATTCCAGACATTGTCATAGAAGCTCATCTTGTTTATTCTGAATCGTACGCCACCAACTATTGCATACACGGCGTTTGAGCTTAAGGGGGAGCGATCAAAAATAGCAATGGAAGCTCTTTCCATTCACCAAATGGATTCTTCTAGCGTCAAAGAAGATTTCAAAAAACTATTAATGACAGATTCAAAACTAGCTCTAGTTCTCCAAAGGCCCCTGATCGCTCAAGACTTACTCGAGCCTCAAAGGGAAAAAGGGCTCGAGTGATTGAAGAAAATTCCTCTGATGATCAATGATCCGAAAAGATGAAAGAGAATTAGACTCTTCTGATGTTCAAGAAGTACGGACTTCAAAACAGCCCGTGAATCTTCGTTCCAGTTTCAAGAAAATTGGTGAAAGCTCTACCAAATCATCAAAATTGAAATCCAAGAATACTGATGTGCATCCTGACACTCTAAAATCGAAGAAGCCAAAGCTTAAGAAGGCAAAAATAACTCTAACCTCAAAATGTTCCACTCACATACAGTCAAAGTCACAGAAACAAGTCATCAAAAAATCGAGTAAGTCTTCTGTTAAAACTATTGGAGTAAAATTTAAGTTAGACTATCATGCTACGTGTTGGAAAAATTTTTCTAATAAGAATTTGTGGTCTGAAATAAATATTCACGAAGGATATTTTCTAGATTGTGAAGTCATGATTACCATCTTCTGAAGCAAGGTTTAGGAAAGACGTTTAGAAGCCTTAAATCATTTATGAGTAAAGTTGTTCTGGAGTTCTACTGCAATTTAGATTCTGATGTGAAGACTCCTGATCATCCAAATTTTGGTCAAACTTATCTTAGAGAACATATTTTTGAATTCACCCCTTCTGTGATCAACACCTATTTAGAAAATAAAGGTCCTGAACCTGAGATGTTTGTTCCAAATTTTAGCCGAATTATAGCTGATATCATAGGGGGTGTCAGACGTGCATGGCCTCAAGGAAAGGATTTTCCTTCTTCCCAACTAACAGTGAAATATGGAATTTCACAAAATTGCTATGAGGAACTGGTTGTCTACTTCGCATGGTACAGGGATAAACAAATCAATAGCTACGCTGCTGTTTAAAATAGGTAATGCTATTCCATTCAATATTGGACAGTTTATTTTTGAACAAATTATGAAGCATGCTGATAGTAAGAATGGAAGGTTAGCTTTGTCATTTCCATGTCTGATTTATGCAATTATATCTTTGCAACATAAAGTTATTAGAGAAAATGAATTTTTATATGTCGAAAAAGATGAAATATGTATAAGTTATAAACTTCAGACTGGAGAACATGTTAATGATATGGACAAACTGATAGAGAGTGCTCCACCTTTAAAAGGTATGTCAACTCATGCTCTTGCTTCATATTTCATCAAGACTCTAATTGATGTATCAAAATCTTTAGATAATTAACTATCTATGTTACAAAAAAAAAAAAGGGATTATTACGAGTCTGATTGATACATTACTTAAGAGTAAAACTGCTGTGGAAGAAAATGTTGTCCTGAAGAAGAAAGAAAAGAAGTCAACTGCACCTGAATCATCCAGTGTTCCTCCTGATGTCCCAGAGGCAACTCAGGAAGCTGTTACTGAATAGACAATTCTATGAATATTTTTTTACTGCTGGCGAAAAATTTTGTCTAACCATGACTCTATTTTGGTTACATTTTTTTACTTTGGATCTCTTCTGCTCATCTTATCCTGCTATTGGATATTCTACTCTTGTTGGATGGATATCTCTTTTATTTTTTATGGCAAAAAAGGGGAGTATTTTGCGATCTGAATGATCTACAATGCAAGGGGAGTTATGTTTTTTTTTCCAAAAATTGCCAAAGAGGGAGATTGTGAATGTTAATATGTTGGCGTTTATTTTTGGCAAATATAATTGATGGGGATCTATATTTAATTCCCTAAAATATGTTTTCAATTATGGAAGATTGATTCTTGGGATTCACGTCATGATTCATCTGATATTTGAATAAAGATTTCACATGGATCTCAACGAGATAAGTGATAACAACAAACAAGGAATATATTCTTAAAGTGTTGGAATCCGATTTGATTGTTTGGATGATTCTTTCTTAAAATAGTATGCACGGTGTCACACGCACAAACAGAAGAATTTCTGTTTCCTTCTTCATGCGGATCTGTTTAGATATGGCATTTGAATTACTCATCACGTAAGGTAATTGCAAATCATATAAAAAATAATCTTTTTAACAGAAAGGCCGGTGAACAAAGATTGTGCTCTCGGGTTTTCTTGTGCACGACGTTGTTCTTCTTTCTTCACCCACGAGTTCTTGTGGTGTATGTTTCTGTTCGCCAATTAGTGATTGGATGTTGTACGCACTCTATTTGTAAGCTGATCTAGTTAATCTTCAGTATTTGTTGATTTAATGCAACTATAGACAACGACAAATGTCATCGATGATTTCCCAGGTGTAATTCTATTTCTTCATTGAAGCTCAGTCTCACGAGGAGGCTGCCTTGGAACTTGGGAGGAGTTCTAATCATGGGCAAGGGGATCTTGCTATACACGGATTCTGGGAGGAGTCATCAACGACAATGGGAGCTTGTCATCTTTAGATTCCGGGAGGAGTCATCATCAACAAGGAGATCTTGTTGCATTCAGATTCCGGAAGGGATCGATTACAAGTCGAGGGAAGCTTGCAAAAACAGATTTACTGAGGAAATTAGTGAGAGGCAGCGACAAAGATAAGAGAGAGTTTTTATTTGTATAAGTTTGATTGTCTTGTAACTTCAAGAACTCGTGAATTGCTTTTAATTATGGGCGTGGCCCCGTAGACGTAGGCAATTGCCGAACTATGTTACCAACCTATTGTCTCATTATTGTTTGCACTTTATCATAGTCCACTATCACGATAACTAATTGGTATCCCACCGAGTGTTTCTACACTAGGGCATCATGTAACACCCGGCTTTACGGGATTTGAATTATTCTAATATAAACGGTATTTTTGTAAATACGTCAGACTAAGTCTGTTTTACGAACGAAAAATTTTAACGGAGCACTAATAATAAATTAAAATTTATGGTGAAATATGAAAATTTAGAGAAATCAGATCGTTAGTTAAATAACGAGATAATTGGAGAAACAAATAGAAATTAAATGGAGGGGCAATTAAGTAATTTTGCAAGCCAAATTTTAATAAAAACACAAAATCCCTCCCTCCCTCACACTTACACGATTTTCTCCTGCCTTCCTCTCTCTCCCTCACGGCGATTTCTTCCCTCCCCTCACGCGTTTCTTCTCCGACGACCGAAGCATCCTCCGATCGACTCTGGTTCCTCGCGATTTCTTCTCCAAACGTCACTCTAGGTAAGGTTCTATGTCACGACCCTTAACCGTACCCTAACATTTTTTTTTTTACACGTACTAACTCTAAATCTGACTTTCGTGCGGAAATAAAACTTTTAAAGTCGGAATTGGAAATTTATAACGGTGTATGAAAACTACTTTGAAATCTATTCAAAATAAACTTAGAACCAACAATTAATCAATTTAGAAATAAAAGAAAACAATTAAAATAAAACACATTTTTTTTTAAAATTCGGTCAAGAGGCAGAACAAGTGGCGATCAATCGCCAGAAAACTGGCGGTTGATCGCCCTTCGGCGATTTGCTTTCACCATGCGATCGCCATCCTGGTGATCGCCAGTTGAGGAGGGGCGAATGATCGCCATGCCATGGCGATCATTCGCCACACTCTCTGGAATTTTCCAGAGAGTACAACTCCCTTATTTCTTTCTTCTTTCCTTCATCCTTCCTCCCACGCTCTGCACGCCACTTTTAAACACAAAACATATCAACTCTTCACTTTTCTCACTACTTCTTCAACCAATCTTTACATACCTCTACAAAATACGCTCCAAACATGACATTTACTCAAACACTCAAAACCGACACAATTCACGTTAAACATAATCAAATTTCATAAAAACGAACCGCGTGGTTCCGTTTAAAAATTTAACATTTCCTTCCTGTTTGAAAAACGTCAAAACACTACAAAACGCAGTATATAATCCATTCAGTCGCCAAACATCCTAAAACTTATCTAATCATACTAAAAATCCATCCAATTCCACCATTACCTCAAACATCACCAAAAACTCTCAAAAATCCGTCTAACCATGAGTCATCCAGCCTAGCCAAAACACGCTCCGCCGCCACGAGCTCCGCCCATCGACCATCTACACTTGATCATCATAAAGAGGTTCCTCACCTTCGTTCTCGTCACCTACATCATACGATAAATACATTAAGCCTAATGCTTCGTAAAGAGTGTGCTAAACATAACATTACATATATGCATGACATTTGTAAAACAATTTCGTTTCGTTTCGTTAAACCATTTTCTAGCCCCGTGAGAATCATAACTTGCCCCGTGAGAAAACACATGACTTGCCCCGTGAGAAACATACAACTTGCCCCGTGAGAAACATACATCATTCGGAATTCATGATCGTTCGTTAATTCGATATTTCATAAAACATGCTCGTAAATAGTTCGTATGCACTTTAATAAAACATGATGCATGAGGAACAACATACGTAGAAATACCTATTGAACGATCACTAACCAATCGCTAAGGCACTACTTTAAGCTACCTGTCTTACCACTAACCCCTGTAACTACCTAATTTCGTCACAACCCACATTAGCAACATCGTTACGACGTAGGGCCTTAGTGGCCAAAAAACCTAACACTCACTTACCTGGCGTCCTAGATATGCCGAGCACCGTCCTTTAAGCTTGGGTTACCTAGGGCATTTAACAACACATCATTAATATCGACTTTCAAACATCAAATCTAAACAAATCGACGTCTCGAGCTAGGACAAATTCTTCTAAAAACTCTAATTCATTTCATTCGGGCATTTCCTCGAGCACTTGGTGCTCACTAACTTCAAAACTCCATTAATGGTGTCCAACTATATCTCCAACAACCTAAACTTAACATTTAACATCAACCAACACCATTAAATCTACTCCAACAACCTCAATAATCACTAATACATCATCAATGAGTAATAAATAAACAACCCTATCGATTTCTAACAAAATCCCTAAATTTCTTCACAAACCCTAAATCAAAATAAACCCTAAAACCACAAATAACTTGTCTAGAGTGTAGAACTTACCTAGAGGATTGATTTGTTGAAGAAACTTGAAGGAAAAACGCCAAGAACGGAGGAGTTGATCGATCAATGGAGGATTGGCGATGGAAGAGGGAAAGAAATCGCCAAAGGGGAGAAGGGAATCGCGTAGGGAAGAAGAAATGAGGGAGGAAAGAGAGAGAAAGTCCTTTTTAGTTAAAATATTTGGCTTTCTAAATTACCTAATTGCCCTTAGTTAATTTCTTAACTTAAATCATTATTTCATCCATCGGTTTAACTTCTCCAAAATTCCCTTATTCCTCCAAATATTTCTATTTATTCTTAGGGTTCCTTCAAAACTTTCCGTTCGCCATTTAGACTTTATTTATTATTTCTACGAATTAAAACTCTAAAATACTTAAATAGTAAAACCTGAAAACTATAGGCTCAAAACCCATAGTCTAAATTTCTGGGCGTTACATTCTATGGTTTTGGAAAGTTTATTGGTAGTTTTCGGGTTATAAAACGATTAGGGTTCGTTAGGGTTTTTGTTGAAAATGTGAAATAGAGTTTGAAATCGATAGGTTTACCATATTTATGGCTCTAAGGGGCGTATTTATAGTTGTTGACCAAAGTTAGTTGAATTAATGAAGGTTATTAAGGTTTTGAGTGGTTGGAAGTTTTAAATGCTCCATTAATGGAGGTTTAGAAATTCACGAGCACGAGTTGCTCGATAAAATGCCTCAATGAGGAGTTTTAGAGTTTAGGAGATGTTCTTTAACTAGGAGTTTGTAATTTTCTAAACTCGATAGTTTAAAATTGGTTTAAATGACAAATGTTGTGTATTGCCTTAGGTAAACAACGCTCGTGGACGGAGCTTGGTGTGCAACGGACGCGAGGTAAGTCTTCGTGATTTGTTTGGCCGTCTTGGCCTACAACATAAAAATATACATTAAATTGAGGAATTGGAGATATATTGCGTTCGGGTAGTTAGAACGGGTAGTTAGTTTTAGGTTTGGTTAGGTTGTTAATTGTTAAGTTTATTGTTTGTATGTTTCTATTTGTTTCTATTTCGTTCATGGCATAATATTTGTTCACGCATCATTGTTTTCGAAAAGAGCATGAAAAGGAATTTTTATGCATGTTTTTACAAACCAAAAGGTAAACGAATGTAATAAAGGTCACGTCGGTGGCGGTGGTTCAGACATGGCTGTCAGGTGAAGCATGTTTTCGTCCCGGTTAGATACTAGGGGCTATCCAATCGACGGATGTGCCGCTCCTATCTAGCGAGAGTGAAGCCCCAGTGACATGAATGAAATGATTAGCGAAAAGGTAGGACGCATGATTTATGAACTGTACATGCATAGCATTGGCATTCACGTGCATTCACGTAGATTTACTGAGCCTATAGCTCACATTTTTATTTCTATGGTGTAGGTGATTTTGAGACAGGTGAGGAAGACGTCCTTCCGCTTGAAGTATGAGCACGTTGAAGGAGGATGGCCCGTGGGTGTGCGCTGGCAGTCGGTGGGTAATTTTGACCCGTGGGGACGCAGGTAAACGTTTTGGGGAATTGATAGATAGGATATAGGAAATTGTATAGTTGAACATTTTAGGATGTTTGGATCTGGATAGATATTTATAGTGTTTTTGGAAAATTGAAAGTATTTTGTAGTGTTATTGATAATTTCAAACATGGGGAAATGTTAAACTTTCAAACGGATCCATGCGGTTTGTTTTATGAAATTGGTTACATTTTAAATGCGCTTTGAGTCGTTTGATTGGGCAATTGGTAAAGTGGGGATTGTATGCGGGGAGTAGAGTGGTTGTATTGTTATGAAAAGTATTTGAAGAAGTGATGAATGTAAAAGGTAGAAAAGAGAATTGTGAAGTGTGTGTGAGTTTGTGTGCAGGGTAACGATGAAAAGGGTGAAGGAAGGAAAAAGAGAGAGAAGGGAGCAGCTCTCTGGATTTCAAAATCCAGAGAGGCTGCCGAACAATCGCAAGGGGATGCGATCAATCGGCAGAGGGGGGTCACACTCTGGAAGAAATTCCAGAGCGTAAGCCGATCGATCGCCCACACTGGAAGAAATTCCAGAGCGTAAGCCGATCGATCGCCCACAAGTGGGCGATCGATCGACTAATTGAAAATCAATGGGCGATCGTTCGCCACCCCCCCTATTTTGGCCACAGCCGATCGATCGGGTGAAATGGCCGATCGATTGGCCAGGCATTTCACGGGAGAAATGCCCTGTTTGCCCTCAACTTCCTTGGCCGATGTTTTATTTATTTCTTTTAAGGTTTTTAATTTCTTTTCCAAAGAATTTCAATACTTATTTTTAGGTATTTTCTTTAAATGGTTTTATGGACGTTTTAATTTTAATTAGAGGTTTAAAAAAGAAAAATTTATACGGGAAATTAAGGGAATAGTGTAAGGGTCATTACACATCATGTAACTAACCTTGATCTTTCACTCAACATGCTATTTGCTTAAAGAAATTCAAAGAAAATGAAGTCTCTCATGGGCTCCGAACACACCAAGCCATCAGCCATAATTTAAAAATGACACTCGGCAGTCATAAGCCACACAAGGTTTCGCGGCCAAGAACACGGCTCTTCAGCTGTCCTATTATTTCTAGTTAAAACACATAGTTCACATCAAATGATAAAGTATGCAATGGTAAAAATGTGAATAAAACAATAACACAAAATTAAATAATCATTTTATGCCAAATAAATAAATTTAATTATTGAATTAAAAACAATGTTTAACCAAAAATAAAATAAACCTCTACCTCGTGTGGACCTACAATAAGTCAAAACCCGATAAATCCAAGAGTCCAAGTCAATGAGTCAACACTTTAATTCAATAATTTTGTACCTAACCAAGAGTAAAATCGTTTAATATTGGGTTAAAATTTGGTACTCTAAATTTCTAAAATTTCCCTCAAAATATTTGTCTTTAAATGGGTTAATTTTGCGGTTCAGGGACTGTTTGACAAACTTGGGTCGAAGTCCAAAGGTATGACCCATGATTTTATCAAACCGCAGTCCAAGGAAAAAAATGGATTTTTTGAACCATGGTTAGGTGAACCAGCTTGTGTTCACCCATCGTGATTTGTGAGACATTCTCGACAAGTTACCCAACAAGAATTTCAGAAATATTGAAGTTTAGGATTTCTTTATACCTTTGGTAATCAAAACAACGACTCAAATTCGTTCCACCACTCTAGAGGAATTAATACAAGAACTTTCCCTCTGAAGTTTCGATAGCAGCCCCAAAAAAATCAATTTTTCTCCCTTTCAAATAACTCAGACAGTAGCCGATAATCCTCTTTTAAACAGAGAAGAAAAATCACGTAAAATTCCAGGTGTTTGTTAGCCCTAGAATCTGAAGAATGAGGAAAAATAATTCACCTATAATTTGGTCTTCTTCCTGGCCAAGGTTGAAAACAGAGACTTTAAATTGTTCCCGAAAATCCTCAAGAGGGAATTTTCCCGCGGGTGAGAAAGGTAGAGATTTTCAGTGGAAAAACTTTCATAGAAAATGAGATTTATGAAGAGAGAGAGAAAGAGAGAGAATCACAGTGTAATGGCCCTCGTGAGAAGAGCAATAGTTGGTGTAAGTGTACTATACTTACCCCTCTATCACCTTACTTACTTTACTTACCTTATTTAAGTGTAATATACTATGCCGAACTAAAATCAGTACTCATAATAATCCTGTGTTAAGATGATCGAGTCACTTCCTTCACCAAAGTTCAAGTATTGTTGGATTTTGATTAGTGTCAATTGTTAAATTTGCCACCACTATATAGGAAAGGACAATTTTCCAAATAAAGATTGAAGGCTTCACCTTGCATTGAAATTTGCTCAAAGGAGAAAGACTATGAGAGTTTAATGACTTGATCACTATTTAGATAGAACTAGACCCATGTTTAAAATTAGGATTTTTTTCACTTACTCTCGTATGTTTATATGATTCATAAAATTCATCGTATCTTGATTTTTCATCCGTAGGTTTTCTGTCTCCACTAATAGTTTTTTTTTCGGTAGGGGTTTTCTACGTTCAAATTTTTAGTGTTTTTGGTATTATTGTGGAATTTCAACATAGATAATGGAGAAATAGATCTCTACGTTGAAGAAAACATACAAACATGAAGATGATCCAATGACTTGGATGATCTTCTCTTGTAAAATCTGTCATGGGACATTGATATGATATAGCATTTCTAGTTTAACTTTTACAGGGTAATTACAATTTTTTCTTCGTCTTGTTAAATAACATATAAGAAGTTTTGATGTCAGTCATTCTATTAATGACGATGCGCATGGGAAGTCTCTTCATTGGCGAGGTTGAGGAGCAAGACAGGCCGAGTTTCATCACCGTAACCAACCATTCCTCCATTCTAGTTCCTTCCTCCATTTCATGGGTAACGTAACTCTCTCTCCTTAGCTCCTCCTCTTCTACTTTTCCATCATCTCCTTCTTCTTCTGGCTGTTGTTGAACTTCACAGAGCAGCAGGGGGTCAACTATTTCCATTACGCTATTAGAGAATGCCCTAGACGCAAAGCAGTGAATATCCATGCCCTCTCTGAACATCGCGTCAGTGGGTCTTTTTCCGGTGAACATTTCCAGCAATAAAATTCCGTAACTGTAGATATCTCCGACAATGGAAACTTTTCCGCCGATGCCGTACTCTGCAGTATGTTAAATAACATGATTTGTGCATAGATTTTACATACTGAGTGAAAATGTCGATTTATTGAAGAGAAAATGAAATTACCTGGAGGGATATATCCGATTGAACCCTTGAGCGAATTTGACATTGTCTGGTTATCAGTTGGGTCGTTTGATTTTTCAAATATGAACTTGGCTAACCCGAAATCTCCAACGTGTGCCACCATATCACCATCGAGAAGGACGTTGCTTGGCTTTAAATCACAATGCACGATAGGTGTTTGACAAAAGTTGTGGAGGTAATCTATTGCCGAGGCAACGTCAATGGCGATGTTGAGTCTCTGAATGAACGTCAACCTTTTGCTACATTGTCTATGGAGCCACTGGTCCAAATTTCCATTGGACATGAAATCAAATACTAAAGCTTTGAATTCATTACCATGTCTGTCAATACTTGAGCAGACTGTTATGATCTTGAGGAGATTACGATGTCGGATATTCTGCATCGCATTCCATTCGGCCATGAAACTCTTGAAAGCTCCTTTCTGTTGAAGGTTCAGAACTTTGATGGCCACAACTGCTTCATTTCTTGAAAGGACCCCTCTATACACAGAGCCGAAACTACCAGAGCCAATCATATTATCCTCAGTGAATCCGTTAGTGGCTTGGTTGAGTTCTGAAAAGGAGATCAAGAATTGGATGTCTCTGGAGGGAGATGAAGCTAAAGCCCTTTGTCTCGGTCTTTTCCTCCCCACAGTAAGATAAAGTACGCTCAGTAGAAGAACTAGAACAGCAATTGAGCTAAACACAGGGACTAACACCTTTAATAGTGGAAATTTGTGGAACTTTGTCTCTTTTGGAGGACATATTGGCAAGTTCAATTCTAGTGCACCACCGCAGAGCTGATCGTTCCCCACGACCGAAATGGCAGCTGCATTTGAAAAAATCCCACCTTCGGGCATTGCACCATTGAAATGATTGTAAGAAAGATTGAGATTTTTAAGAAAGATTAACTTGCCTAGAAATTCTGGAACTTGTCCGGACAAGTTATTGCGGGAGAGATCGAGCTTTGTTAGACCTCTCAGATCCTCAAAAGATTGAGGTATTGTCCTTTCAAACTCATTGCCACACATGATCAACCTTACTAAACTAGTGCAACTCCCAAGTGAGTGAGGAATTGGTCCAGATAATTTGTTTTCTGACACATCCAACGAGCCTAAATTTTGTAACTTTCCAACTTCCTCTGGTAGTGAGCCAGTTAGAGAGTTTTCTCTCAGGGCCAAGTAGGTAGAAAGTGAAGAGAGAAGAAAGATCTCCTTAGGTATAGTTCCAGTTAATTTGTTGTGAGAAAGGTCGAGCGCTGTCAAGCTTTGGCAATATCCGAGGCTAGAAGGAATGTTACCCGTGAAATTATTGTACTCCATATAGAGCCTAGAGAGTCTTGATAAGTTACCTATAAAGGACGGGATCGGCCCTGATAAGTTGTTGACACTTAAATACAGTTCAACTAAGTTTTCAAGTCGCCCAAAATCATCATGGACTCTACCATTTAAATTGTTACTTTCTAACCCAAGAAGTTCTAAGTTAATCAGGTCTCCGATTCCTGCAGGAATTAAACCATTCAACAAGTTCGAACCGAGAGTCAGAGTTCTTAGTTTCCTCGAAAGGTTGGCTATGGATGGAGGCAGTTCTCCTTCAAAATAATTGTTAGCAATACCCAACGTATCTAGATTTGTACAATTGGCAAGGAAATTGAGAAAGTCCAACCCTTTTCCAAGTCTATTGTCATCAAAATCTAGTCTTGATAAATTTTGCAAGTTTCCAATACTTGGAGGGAGTGTCCCAGTGAAGCCATTTTGAGAAAAACTAAACACCTGAAGTTTTGAAGCATTCCCAATGGATGGCGGGACAGCTCCGGTGAAATGGTTAATATCCCCGGCAAAGATTTCAATGTTAGGTAAGGTTATTCCTACATTTGGTGGGATTGTCCCCTGCAGCTGGTTTTTAGAAACAGACAGGTAGGAGATGGAAGAAATATTGAAAATAGCATCAGGCAGCTTACCAGACAGAGAGTTCTCAAAAAATTGGAGTAGTTGTACGCTCGGCAGAAGACCAAGTTCCATAGGTATGATTCCTTGAAAATTGTTGAGGGCAAGTGATAATATTCGCAAGGCAGAAAAGTTTCCAATCCAAGCAGGGATTTTTCCTGTTAGATTATTATGACCTAGACTGAGAAAATATAATTTAGACAATGACTTTAGCTCATCTGGAATCTTCCCAACCAGATAGTTGTAGCCCATATTGAGATTTACAAGTTGTGTGCAGTGGCTTAAATTACCGGGAATCTCTCCGCTAAGACTATTCAGAGGCAAATTGAGATGCTTTAGTTGCAGCAAACGACCGAGCTCCGGAGGAATTCGGCCGCTGAAATTGTTCTCTCCCAAGCGCAAAACAGAGAGATAAGTGAGATTTCCTAAGGAAGGTGTTATTGACCCAACTAGCTCTTGAGCTTGAAGGTTCAATTCTGTTACTCTTTTACTAGTTCTGCTGCAGGTAACGCCAACCCAATCACAAAAATGAACAGAGTCATTCCAGAAGCTCATTCCAGTCACTCTGCTCTTGAAATCCTGTAAAGCCAAGTGGTCTGTTTCGTTGCCTAAAATGGGTGCAGAGTCCGCAAAGGACGCAATGCTCAGAAGCAGAAGAATCCCACAGAAACGCTGCATTTTGCTGGGCTAATACAAAATTTGATTTTGATAGAGGTATGCTGATAAACTCGTCTTATAGGAAAGTGGATAAACTCATTTATGGCTGTGGAAATTTCTTAATACAATCAATGTCCTAGCGGCCCAACTGGGTTACAAAGTAATTCAACTTAAACTTGGAGTTGGTATAAGCTTTTATTGTTTTGTTGTTTAGCATAAACTTTTTTAGGGTTTTTTTTTTTTTTAATTTCCCTAATTTATTGATTTTTTTTTTTTTTAAATCCTTAAAATTTACTATTCATCGAACCAAATCTTAAAGTATTGGTTTTTTGTCGTCTATCGAAGAGGACGGACAGTTCGGATGAACCGGCCGTCTTCTCCCCTAAAAACCCATTTAATTTAATCTTAAAAATAATTAACTAAAATTACATTAAATCGTATAAGTGTTATTAAATCACGGAACAATAATTGAAATATAAGCTTTTTTATAATTTTTTTCTTATGCTTTCCAGAATTTTCAATAAAGTTTTAATTGTGCTTTCCACAAATTTCAACAATTTTATATTATTTTATTTTATTTTATTTTTGTATCTTTTTAAAGTTGATCTTTTGGAGTATAAAAATTAATTCAATCAATTTAACAAACTTATATGAAATTTGACAAAGTTTAATTTGAATCAAGAAAAAATTGTATCACAACAATAAGAGTACATCTCAACTAACTAGGTTGACACCTAATCAGTTGTCAATTATGCCCATTATACAAATAAAATTGCAAGATATTTTTAATTTTTGTCTATTTTCATTATTTAAGAGAGTTATAATCAAATTCTGCTCTACAAATGTCGATGCCAGCCACGTCTTGTAGGGGTGGATGCGGTCCTGTTCGGTCCGGTTCCTATCCGGGACTCGAACCGAACCGAATCTTTTGGGATTTTTAACCTAAATTTATCAACCAATAGTGATGGATTTTTTATCAACCAACAGTGAGGCAGCAACAAACACATTTAGAACATAAATTACACATATAGTGTTGTCTGTGCATCGAGTGAATAGTGAGGGTGAGTAGTGCTAAGTCACTAAACGACGAACAATTTCGATTCAGCAAGACCGACGTTGTCGATCGATACTGAGTCTGGTTGCCCTAACGGTGGCGTGCGAGTTCGAAGTGAGAAGTGAGACTGTGAGAGTGAAAGATTGAGATGAGAGTCTGAGAGTTCGAGAGGACTGAGGGCGGGCGAGCGAGCGAGCATTCGAGGCGAGCACGAAATGCGATTGGCACTGGAACTTGAACAACATGGCTTAGTCCGTGAGTTAGCGTTAATTTTAATTTCATTCTCGGTGTGGTCCACGGTTTTTTGATATTATTGTAGTCTTGGTTTACGTTGATGATATTATCGTCACTGACTCTTCCCCAACACTAATATCTACTTTGCTCAATCATCTGTCTCAACGATTTGCTATTAAGGATCTCGGCCCGCTTCACTTTTTCTTAGGTATCGAGGTTCATCGTCACTCTACCGGACTTCACTTCAGTCAAACAAAGTATATTAGGGATATGTTATTAAAAAGAGGGATGTTGTATTCCAAACCACAACCTACACCTCTTGCTCTCCCGTCATTGTCCCTCCACGACGGTAACTTGTTATCTAATATTACAGAATATCGAAGCATCCTCGGCGCTCTTCAATACTGCACAATCACCAAACCAGACATCTCCTACGGTGTCAATAAACTATGCAAGTTCATGCACGCTCCAACTGATCTTCACATGTTCGCAGTCAAACGAGTCCTCCGATACCAACGAGGTACTGCTCATTTGGGACTTTTTCTTCAACATAACTCATATCATTCTCTTTATTGTTATACAGATGCCGATTGGGCATCTTGCCCTGATGATCGCCGCAGCACAAGTGCTTATTGCGTCTTTCTTGGTCACAATCTCATTCCGTGCTCCTCATCAAAACAGAAGGCTGTCTCCCGATCAAGTACGAAGTTGAAGTACCAGGCTGTTGTTAACGGAGCTGCTGAATTACTCTGGATCCAATCTTTACTTGCTGAGCTGTGTCTGCCTTCACACTCCTCTCCTCTGCTGTGATAACATTAGTACGCTCAATTTGGCGTTTAATCCCGTCCTACATGCTAGGTCCAAACATGTAGAGATTGATCTATATTTTGTTCGTGAGAAAATCGCTAACGGATTTTTGCGATTAGCGTATGCGCCCTCATCCAATCAAGTTGCCGACTGTTTGACCAAAGCATTGGTAGCTGCTCGATTTTAAGAACTTCGGACCAAACTCACAGTTCTCCCAAGACCTGTTAGTTTGAGGGGGGATGTTGAACCATATCAACAAGACTGGGTCCAGTAAATCGGGCTCATCCAGATGGTTAAAGAATTTGTTAAAAATCTGAAGATCTATCTCTCTCTATAATCTTCTTCTCTCCTTCCTCGTGTCTTTGTTGTCTTCTTGATGTAAAGTTTATAAAGACTATTGAATTGCTACTGTAAACATAGAGAAATAAATATACAAATTTCTAGTGCTTTTCTTTTCTAACATGATTAAAGGATTAATGAAGATTTTTTTTTGTCTCTGTCATCCAGCCGTCATTAGAAACTGTTGCCCAGGTTTGTAGTTAGAGGATTTTGAATTAATCGTCAGTTACTATAAGATCTGCTTCACTGCTCTCCATTCTCGCTGTCAAACCATTTCGATTGGGATGCCACGAGAGTTTCCTTTACAAAGTTGGATTTTTATCAAAGATAAAAAAAGTTGAAAATCTTTTGGATTTTTAGAAGGTTTTTGGGAGATTAAATTAATGATTTGGAGCAGATTTGGAATCGCGAGAATATCTCGATACTGTAGATTGTTTTCTTTGATTTGTGATATTTGCGATTAAATTTGATTTGGCTTTGGGCTGATTTGTGATCATAAAATATCTGAGTTTTAGAAATATCTTTTGAAATTTTTTGATATTCATGATTTTTCATTTTAATTTAAGAATGAATATTTTTATTAAAGCCAATGATTTTGTATCATATATTTTATAAAAAAATGTATTTTTTGGAGCGATGAGATTTTTGAAGTAGATCTTCTACTTTTGAGTCGAGATTCGATATTTTGTTATAGCATGGTAATGATAGTGAAATTAAAAGGGATTTGAAGAGCAGGTTTAATATGGCAAGTCAAGAGGCGAGATATATTTGCTTATATTTGAATGACGCTTTGTTGAATTTAAAGACATTTTTCATAAAAACAATTATGTTTATTATCAATTAAGCCAACAAATGATACGTTGGGCAGCAGCAAAGGATAAAGTTAAGATCAGAAAGATTGGAACTCCACTCAATAATGAGTTCAATATTAAAAATATAAGAGTAGCCAAGAAAACACTTGGTATGAAAACGAAAAGTTTAGAGAAAAGTTCAATTTAGTTCCCAACGTATGGGGTCAGTGATCATTTGGTACCTAATGTTTTTTTTTTGTACTTAATTAAACTCTAACGTATAAAACGTTTACAATTTAAACTCTACCGTCAGTTTTTAATTTAAATTTAACAAATTCCTTTCAAATTTCCCAAACTACCTCTCTTTCTCTCTCTCTCTCATTCAGACGAAGCAGAGTCTCTGTTTTTTTTTTCCCCCTTTGTGCATGTAGAAATGTGTTCTTAAAGTGAACATCCACTGTGATGGATGTAAGCAGAAAGTGAAGAAATGCTTGCAGAAAATCGATGGTAATTTCTTCTAATCAACTGATTTCTTCTAATATAAATCTGATCGAAAATCAACTTGGTGGGTGCTTTTGGGTAGGTGTTTTCACAACTGATATAGATGCAGAGCAAGGGAAGGTGACAGTTTCAAGAAATGTAGAGCCAACAATCCTCATTAAAAAGCTTGCAAAATCAGGCAAACATGCGGAGCTCTGGCCTTCTCATAACTCCAACCATTCGAAGAATTTGCAGATCCTAAATCCAGGATATTCTCTCGCCAAACCCTCCAAAGGTGGAAGTGACCAGAATAAAAATGGCGGAATTGCTCCCTCGCCTCTACCCCAACTAAAGCAGCTTGATCAGATTCGAGGCCTTCAAGATCTTAAACTTCCGCCTCGAATCAAGGACATAACGATGAAAGACCAGAACCCACATCAGAAATCTACCAAATTTGATTTGCAGGAGAATAATGATGATTTCAATGACGATGATGACCTTGATGACTATGATGATGAGGAATTTGAAGACGACGAAGAAGACGATGAATTTGAAGACTTACTCATTGCCTGAAGATCTGAGTTGAGGAATCAGTAGAGCTTCGGAAATGAGCGTAAACAAATGGTTTTGGATTTGCAGTTAAAAGGGAGATTGATGAAACACAAGAGGAGAGAGAAAGCGAAAGGTTAGAGAAGGTAGGTGGACATTAATCTTCACTGCCCGACTGTGCTTCCTCTGAACGTGAGAGAGGGGTAGTTTAAGAAATTTAAAAGAAATCTGTTAAATTTAATTAAAAAATTAACGGTAGGGTTTAAATTACAAATGTTTTATACGTTAAGCTTTGATTGGGTACAAAAAAAACGTTAGGTATTAAATGGTCACTGACCTCATACGTTGGAGTCTAAATTGAAATTTTCCCAAAAGTTTAAAAGTTAGAAAGTGTGCAATCAGCAAGTATTGTATAGGTTTATATATCAGTGTAATGAGATCTTTCATGTTCGTTATATATTGCATACACCTTCATTTATCTTTATGCATTCAGTGCAATTAGTAGGTACATAGAAAATCCTTAAAAAGAATATTGGAAATATATACAGTGCGTGGAGCAAGTGATTTTTGTTTTTAATGACGAAGAGTTTCACATCTGGTTATTATTACAGGTGTCGATTTTGATTATGCATGAGACATTGATAGGAATAAATCTCTCAAGATGTTATTTGTTGGAGGCATCTTATAGGATGTAGTGAGAGGCAAAGTACGAGATAATTACAGAAAAATTGCTAAGAAACCTTACTATTAAAAGGATTATTTAGCGAGTTGCTATTTACTTCGGTCATTTTGCAGTAGTCAAATTCCTATCTTCCTTATTAAATGTCAAATAATTCATAAAAAGACGGAGCAATTAATACTTAATCTCATTTAGTTTGCAAAGTTATTGGTTGTTGTTATTCTATAGTAACTAAAATCAATACTTATAATAATCACATGGGAAGATGATCGAGTCAATTCCTTCATCCAAATTCAAGTATTGTTGGATTTTGATTAGCGTCTATTGTTAAATTTGCCACCACTACATAGGAAAGGACAATTTTCCAAATAAAGATTGAATGCTTCACCTTGCATTGAAATTTGCTCAAAGGAGAAGACTACAAGAGTTTAAAGACTTGAAATTAGGATTTTTTTTACTTGCTCTGGTATGTTTATATGATTCAAAAAATTCATCGTATCGTGATTTTTCATCTGAAGATTTTTTGTCTCAGCTGATAGTTTTTTTTCTCAGTAGCGTTCAAATTTTTAGTGTTTTTGGTATTATTGTGGAATTTCAACATAGATAATGGAGAAATAGACCTCCACGTTGAAGAAAACATACAAACATGAAGATGATCCAATGACTTGGATGATCTTCTCTTCTAAAATCTGTCATGGGACATTGACATGATAATTATAACTTTACAGGGAAATTATAATTTTTTCTTCGTCTTGTTAAATTCCATATATGAAGTTTTGATGTCAGTCATTCTATTAATGACGATGCCCATGGAAAGTCTCTCCATTGGCGAGGTTGAGGAGCAAGACAGGCCGAGTCTCATCACCGTAACCAACCATTCCTCCATTCTTCTTCCTTCCTCCATTTCATGGGTAACGTAACTCTCTCTCCTTAGCACCTCCTCTTCTACTTTTCCATCATCTCCTTCTTCTTCTGGCTGTTGTTGAACTTCACAGAGCAGCAGGGGGTCAACTATTTCCATTACGCGATTAGGAAATGCCCTAGACGCAAAGCAGTGAATATCCATGCCCTCTATGAACATCGCGTCAGTGGGTCTTTTTCCCGGTGATACTTTCAAAAAAAAAAAAAAAAAAAAAAAAAAAAAAAAAAAAAAAAAACCCTAATGATGGCGAACTAACGAAATTATTTTACCTCCCAAATGGGGTGGGGCCAAGTTTTCCCCTTTCCTAATTTTTCCCTGGTTCCATGGGTTTTCCTCTTTGTTCTTATATGGGCTCCATCCGGGGGGAGAGATTCGAGCCCTTCAAGAAATATAATGGTCCCCCCCTGTTTCTTCAATACCAAATGTTATAAAACTTCCCCCCCTGGAAAATTTTTTTTTCAATTGTGCGCCTTATATTCTCCCCATCACTTGGGTATGGAAAAAAAAATTTGGGTTTCAATCTTTTCCCCAGCCCTTCCTCATCAATGGACTCCCCTTGACGTAATACAAAAAGTAAGTTGGCGGGGTTTTTATCGTTTTTTCCGATAAATTCCCTAACCTTCTCTATTTTCTATCTCCTTGGAG
>CM039505.1:44740199-44822022 GCA_022432975.1 Begonia masoniana | reverse complement strand
TGAGAGGTTCTTGTGTGACCCTCTTTGTCACCGGGACAATTTTTAAAGTAAAAACACGATGATAGTTATTTTGATATAGTTGTTTATGTATACAATAATATTTTGATTGTCGTTTCATTAATTGCTCATGGAGCATGTTTCTTAAAATGATGAAAAATAAACTTCTTTTAAAAATACATTTCTAAGTCCATGTACGCCATGTGAATCATGATTTAAGATGAAAGATAAAACACCTTTTACATGCATTTAGTGTAAGTTTTCTACTAAGTGAGTCACTCACTCCAATCCCAATGACCATCTCCCTTTCTAGGCAAGGATAAGAGCGACTAGCAATGGTAGGGCGGAGGCGATTTCCCTGTTTTCTTATTATTTAATTGGAATGATTTCCTTGTTGCTAGGTGAGGACGTATTTCTATTGGGTTTATATAAGAATATTTGAAATGGTGTTGAATATTTAGTATCTCTTGCACGATCATTTAAATTATCTCACTATTATTTACCTAGTCACTACACGGACCTAGGCCCATCTTATGTGTGCTAATGCTCAATCAAAATCAAAGTCTTTCGCTATAATTTGAGTCTTTAGTTGGGTGATCGACTCCTCTCTGAGGATCAGGTCGTTCGACCTGGCTTTGCTATCTAGATCCACCTCTGAGTTGTGACGTTGCTAGAAACCTGCCCGATTTTGTGCTCTCTAAGTAGGATTTAGGTTTGATTGAACATTTTCTGGGTCGGTCAATGACCATTTAAGTGCATAAGAGACCGTGGTTGAATGTTTTGACTATGAGCGGGGTAGCAACAAACCCCAGGAGGGTTTTTGGGACCCTTGGTCACATTAGGGTTATGTGTGGTGTTCGTGAGGCAGTTTATTTTCTGTCGTCTGTCATTTCCTTCGTATTCTTCAAAAACATTGGTTACCAAAATCTCGAATCTTTGTTCGTCATCTGTGATATGTTGCCCATTAGAACCATCTTTAGCCATCATTTCAATATGGAAATCATTGCTTCAACACTCATATGGTACAATGGAATATTTATATTAAAATAGAAAAGTAAAATAATATCATAAAAATAATTCTGAAAATAGAAACGTTAACTCAAAAAGTCTAATTCTAAAGCTATCGGCCGAATTGTTAAATAGAATAAGAAATAATAATCTAGGAAAACAATTATGTAAAGAAATAATTTAAATTAAAAGAATGAATTATTTAAGAATTAATTTCCATAAAGAAAAACATAACTTGGGAAAATAATATTTTAGAAAATTATTTAATTTAAACAAATAATTAATTAAGAGAATAACTAATTTAATGTGTCATGGAGAACTAGTTTACAAATCTACAAAAGCATGATCTAAATTTTTTTATTTATGATTTAGACTTAACCTTTAACATTCAAGCTTCCTCACGCCACGCCGAAAAACACGTCCAAGAGATTCATTAAGTGGCCTATATCCTTAAAGTCAGTACAAAATATGAAACTTGATCGAAAACTTCTACACTCTCCCTTGCCAAATTAAATTTGAGGTTTGCTTCAGCGTTGTCTCATGCACAGCCAAAAACAACATAGATATTTTAATATATTGAGAAATTAACAAGACCACATTTTAAAATATCTATATATTTGTAGGAAATAGACAATTATTTGTAGCAACCATGTCGAGACAAAGCATTAGAAATAGGTGGTTAAGATATTTCAGTAATCAAGAAATGACATTAAATGAGACATTATGTTATGTCTTAATCTTCCAATCTCCATCAAATGATCCCTTTCTGCCCATCTTCTCCAAAATTTGACATTAAAAAATAAGAATTATTGGTAATTTTTAATTTTTCTAAAAAAATAAATGTTAGTATAAGCATTGTACTTTATATTAACTTTACTGTGTGTAAAAGATAAAAGATTCAGAACTCTCTTTCTCTCTGTCTCCATCGTCTTCCTCTTCTTCTTTCTTACTCTACAGGTTCGATCTTGATATCAGAGCAAAAAATAACGTCTTCCAGCTCCACCATTCCCTCTTCCCCGTCAACCCTCTCTCCTCTTCTCTGCCTCCCTTTCCCTCAATGAACCAACCTTACCATTGAACTAGATAATACCAACTATTTGGTCTAGAAAAGACAAATATTCAATGTTGTTATCGCCAATGGTATCGACCATATATTCTGGATGGATCATTTCTTGCTCCTCCTTAGTTTCTGGATTCCCTCTCCCTACAACTTAATCCGACTTCACCCTCTGGCAGCGTTACAATGGCTCATTATGAGCTGGATCTTTTCCTCCCTTTCTGAGAATCTCCTTCCACAGATCGTCTGCTTCGCTTCTGCTAGTGAGATTTGTGAAGAACTCAATTTGAGTTTTTCCAGCCTCCATCTAGAAGTTCAACGGTTGGTGGCAGACTTCTCAAATGACAGCAGGCAAAGTTCATTTTTTCTTTTCTCTCTTATTTTGTCAAGAAAAGTGTGCTGAAGCCTCTCTATAAATAGAGGCTTCAGCATACGATTTTATTCATCCCAAAATCTCATTCCCAGTTGAGGAATCTCGATCCCAAGTAGAGGAGAGCCTTTAGAGTGCTGTGAAGATCTGAGAGTTTTTTTTTATTTCTGTAAATTCAATCTGTGAATTGAATAGATTGATTTTTCTCTCAAAATTAGTTTGATCTTTGATGGTTTAATTCCCAACAAGTGGTATCAGAGCCTGGTTAGAGGTATTAGCCATCGAAGGAGAGCTCTTTGTGAAAAATTCGATTTCGTGAAAGTGTCTGAAATCTTGTTTTGATTATACCACGACGTAGCTCTCGTTCCCACGAGTCTACCGGTATTTTCAGATCGAAAATCGGACATCAAACGAATTTTCTGTGATTTTTCAAAAGTTCTTTACGAAGAAGATGATGAACAGTTCCCGCCACGTAAGCGCCCAGTCAGTGCACAGTCAGAGCTATGTCAGCGCCTAGTCAGAGCCACATCAGCGCCACGTCATCATCCAGTCAGTGCCACGTCATCAACACTATTCAATTTCTGAAAATTGCATTTTGATCCTTATACTTTCTGCTCGTTTCAAAATGGTCCTTTATCTTTCCTAAAGTACAGAATGACCCCTGAACTTTTGGTAATGACTTAGAGACCCCTGAACTATCAGAAAGTTATATAGTGATCCCAAAATTTTAAGCAATAGAATTTCTGACCCCGAAGTGCCTACTCCACCATTTTCGGCCGTTCCGGACACAACGGTGTGCTCCGTTTTACGAGATTCAGCTCCTATTTTAATAAATAAATATTGAAGATGACCACAGAAGAGTCAACATCATATTCTGGAGCTATGATTATGCTCACGGCAACCAACTACACGTTGTGGAAACCTCGGATGGAAGATCTCCTCAGCTGTAAAGATTTGTTCGATTCCGTAGAATTGAAAGGTGAAAATCCTGATCCAACCAAAGCGTTAGAGTGGAGGAAATTAAACCGGAAATCTATTGGTCAAATCCGACAATGGATTGATCATAGTGTCTTCCACCATGTTGCACAGGAGACAGACGCATATGCTCTCTGGAAGAAGCTAGAGGACATGTACCAGGCCAAGACCGCTCGGAATAAAGCTCTTTTGATGAGGCGGTTAGTCAATATGAAGTTCAAAAGTGGAACTTCTATTGCCGAGCATACCAGTGAGTACCAGAGTCTGGTAAATCAATTATCGTCTGTAGAGATGCCGCTTGGAGATGAGATGCAGGCACTCCTACTTCTCAGTTCACTTCCTGATAGCTGGGAAACACTTGTAGTTTCTCTCAGCAACTCGGCTCCAGATGGCAAACTTACCATGTCCATGGTTAAGGATGCCCTGTTCAACGAGGAGGCCAGGAGAAAGGATATGGGCACAGACCAGACTCATGCCCTTGTCACAGAGCCCCGAGGAAGACAACAAGAGAAACAACAAAGGGGTAAAGGCAAATGGAGAGGCAGAAGCAAGAGCAGAGGCAGATCCACCGATGGCAGAAAACCTTCGTACAAATTTCATCACTGTGGAATAGAGGGTCATATGAAGAAGAATTGCTACAAATGGCTAGAGGAGCAAGGCCAGAGCAGTTCCCAGTCGAAGAACAAGGGTGGAGAAACGCTAGTCATCATTCCTGGAGATGTAGCGTTCTGTTCGACCCATAATGAGACATGCCTTCACGTTTCAAAAGAAGACACGGAATGGGTGGTAGATACTGCAGCTTCCTACCACGTGACTCCGCACAAGGAATACTTCACTACTTACAAAGCTGGTGACTTTGGAGCAGTGAAGATGGGAAATTCCAGTTCCTCTGGGATTGGAGATATCCAAATAAAGACAAGTGTTGGAAGTACAATCACTTTGAAGGATGTCCGACATGTGCCAGATCTTCGGCTCAATCTTCTTTCTGGAATAGCCCTTGACAAACAGGGCTATGATAATCATTTCAGCAATGGCATATGGAAGATGTCAAAGGGTGCTTTGATAGTCGCTCGAGAACACATTTGTGGCACACTATACAAGACTCACATGAAGATATGTACAGACACCCTCAACGTAGCTGAGAAGGAGGGTTCTCAAAATTTGTGGCACCAGAGACTCGGCCATATGAGTGAGAAAGGGTTGTCTACCCTAATAAAGAAAGAGCTTATCACCGTTGACAAAGATGCTGCGCCAGATCCTTGCAATCATTGTCTATTTGGTAAGCAGCACAGAGTCTCATTCAGTTCCTATTCAACGAGAAGATCAGAGTTGCTCAGTCTAGTACACTCTGACGTTTGCGGTCCCCTGGAGGTTAAATCACTAGGCGGAAACAGATATTTTCTGACATTCATTGATGATGCTTCTCGAAAGGTATGGGTTTATTTTCTGAAGACGAAGGACCAGGTGTTTGAATACTTCAAAATGTTTCATGTCATGGTAGAACGTGAAACTGGGAAAAGTTTGAAGTGTCTCCGGTCAGATAATGGAGGCGAATACACTTCCAAGGCATTCGATGCATACTGCAAAACATACAGTATTCGACATGAGAAGACGGTCCCTCGTACCCCTCAACACAATGGTGTAGCTGAAAGAATGAACCGGACAATCATGGAACGTGTTCGGAGTATGCTCAGTATGGCTAAGCTATCTAAGCCATTCTGGGGAGAAGCAGTCAGAGCCGCTTGTTATCTAATCAACAGATCACCATCAGTACCATTGAATTTTGAAGTTCCGGAGAAACTATGGTCGGGAAAGAATCCATCATACTCTCACTTAAGAGTATTTGGATGTTTAGCATACGCACATGTATCCAAAGAGCTCAGACAGAAGCTCGATGCAAGGACCACTCCATGCATTTTCATTGGCTATGGAGATGAAGAATTTGGATACAGATTATGGGATCCAAAGGAGAAAAAGGTGATCAGAAGCAGGGACATTGTGTTCCATGAAAGCCAGACAATAGAAGACATTGAAAAACCTACAATGTCTCAGAAGTCAAATGTTGGTGCTCTAAATTCAGATGCAGCACTAAACCCGTTCGATATAGTGACAGAATCCATGCCAGAAGCAGAAGCTGAGGAAGAAGGGGGTGTTGAGCAGGGGGAGTCACAACCCACTCCACCAGATGTTCCAGGACCATCACAAGGCCCATATGATGGTGAATCTCCTCAGACTATTCCAGAAGTTCGTAGGTCTGAACGAGGACGGATTCCATCTAGAAGATATACGGAATCCGAGTACCTTCTGCTTACTGAAGATGGAGAACCGGAGAGTTTCCAAGAAGCACTATCTCATAAGGACAAAGAAACATGGTTGTCAGCAATGCAAGATGAAATGGAATCTTTGCAGAAGAATCACACTTATGAGATCGTAGAACTTCCAAAAGGGAAGAAGGCACTAAGAAACAAATGGGTGTTCAAGATGAAGAAAGATGGCAGCGGACAAGTGGTGAAATACAAAGCACGATTGGTAGTCAAAGGATTCCAACAGAAGAAAGGAATTGATTTTGATGAGATATTTTCACCAGTAGTCAAGATGAAGTCAATCCGAGTTATACTTGGCTTGGTAGCAAGTATGAACTTGGAGCTTGAACAGATGGACGTGAAGACAGCTTTTCTTCACGAAGATTTAAAAGAAGAAATCTATATGGAGCAGTCAGAAGGTTTTGAGGTTTCAGGTGATAACCTAGTTTGCAAGCTTAAGAAAAGCTTGTACGGTCTAAAGCAGGCACCAAGGCAGTGGTACAAGAAGTTTGACTCATGCATGGCAAGTCAAGGCTATAAGAAAACTGCTGCAGATGAGTGCGTTTACATTCAGAAATTTTCAGACGGGAGTTTCGTTGCTCTTCTACTTTATGTAGACGATATTATGATCGTGGGAAAGGATGCAACGAAGATTATTCAGTTGAAGAATGAACTCTCTAAGTCTTTTGAAATGAAGGACTTAGGACCAGCTCAACAGATTTTGGGAATGCAGATTGTTCGAGACAGAAACAACCAACGGTTATGGTTATCTCAGGAGAAGTACATTGAACGTGTGCTCGAGAGGTTCAACATGAACAACGCCAAACCAGTCAGCATTCCACTTGCCAATCATTTCAAGATGAGCAAAAGTGCATGTCCTTTATCCAAGGAGGAGATCGGGGAAATGTCATCAGTACCATATTCTTCAGCTGTTGGAAGTTTGATGTATGCAATGGTATGCACAAGGCCAGAAATTGCTCATGCAGTGGGAAAGGTGAGTCGTTTTCTCTCTAACCCCGGGAAGCAGCATTGGGAGGCAGTAAAGTGGATTCTCAGGTATCTAAAGGGTACTACTAAATTATGTCTTTGTTACGGGGGAGCTGATCCAATATTGGAGGGCTATACGGATGCAGATATGGCCGGAGATATTGATAGTAGCAAATCTACTTCAGGATATATCTACACTTTCGCTGGGGGAGCTGTCTCATGGCAGTCACGACTGCAGAAGTGTGTTGCTTTATCCACAACAGAAGCAGAGTATATTGTTGTCGCTGAAGCTGGGAAAGAAATGTTGTGGCTAAAGCGATATCTTCAAGAACTTGGAATCAAGCAGAAAGAGTACAAGGTACATTGTGACAGTCAAAGTGCTCTCGACTTAAGCAAGAACTCCATGTACCATTCCCGTACAAAGCATATTGATATTCGATATCATTGGATACGCGAAGTTATGGATCGACAACTGTTGAGACTAGTTAAGATTCATACGAAGGAGAATCCAGCAGATATGTTAACAAAAGTGGTAACTCGAGAAAAGTTAGAGCTATGCAGAGACATAGCTGGAATGCTTGTTTTAGATATGGCTGGAGGGGGAGAATTGAAGAACTCAATTTGAGTTTTTCCAGCCTCCATCTAGAAGTTCAACGGTTGGTGGCAGACTTCTCAAATGACAGCAGGCAAAGTTCATTTTTTCTTTTCTCTCTTATTTTGTCAAGAAAAGTGTGCTGAAGCCTCTCTATAAATAGAGGCTTCAGCATACGATTTCATTCATCCCAAAATCTCATTCCCAGTTGAGAAATCTCGATCCCAAGTAGAGGAGAGCCTTGAGAGTGCTGTGAGGATCTGAGAGTTTTTTTTATTTCTGTAAATTCAATCTGTGAATTGAATAGATTGATTTTTCTCTCAAAATTAGTTTGATCTTTGATGGTTTAATTCCCAACAATTTGGACTGCCCTCGATCGCCTGTTTGTTTGTTCGTCCTTCGCTAGACTCACAAATCTTCGCAGTCAACTTCACTCTTTATCCAAAGATGGCCTATCTGCTAGCAACTACAACCAAAAAATCACCTCTCTATACAACACTCTCTCGGCCATTGGAGAGCAAGTCTCCTACCATGATCAGGTCATCTACTTCCTCGGCGGCCTGGGTATCGACTACAACACATTCGTAACTTCAATCAAGAATCGCGCCGACCAACCTTCTATAGAAGAAATCCATAGCCTACTTCAGAGCTATGATTTTCGGCTTGAGAAACAGAACTCTGTCAACCCGCTAACAACTCGGACCTTTATTCAAGCCAACGTCGTCGCACAACGGTTCTTCCGTCCTTCTCGGCTGTTCAACAATGCCCAGCACGATAGGTGTTTGACAAAAGTTGTGGAGGTAATCTATTGCAGAGGCAACGTCAATGGCGATGTTGAGTCTCTGAATGAACGTCAACCTTTTGCTACATTGTCTAATGGAGCCACTGGTCCAAATTTCCATTGGACATGAAATCAAATACTAAAGCTTTGAATTCATTACCATGTCTGTCAATACTTGAGCAGACTGTTATGATCTTGAGGAGATTACGATGTCAGATATTCTGCATCGCATTACATTCGGCCATGAAACTCTTGAAAGCTCCTTTCTGTTGAAGATTCAGAACTTTGATGGCAACAACTGCTTCATTTCTTGAAAGGACCCCTCTATACACAGAGCCGAAACTACCCGAGCCAATCATATTATCCTCAGAGAATCCGTCAGTGGCTTGGTTGAGTTCTGAAAATGTAACGACCCCTCATCCTAGCAAGATATTGTCCGCTCTGGGGATTGGGCTGCAGCCCAATATCCTCCCCTCACGGCTTTGTTTGGCGAGAGCACTTCCCGGAAGGTCACCCAACCTGGAATTACTCTCGCCGAAGCACGCTTAACTTCGGAGTTCTTATGGGATCCGTTGCCAATTGTGCTCCAAAACGCGTCTTGCTATCTTGAGAGGGATCTCTTACATATGTTTCATTTCCATGTACTTCCCAAGCGATGTGGGATTGTGACGACCCCCCTTTTACGACCCGGGATTTGCCTATACTCGAGTCCGGGATTTGCCTATACTCGGCTTAGGTCCCGAGGTTTGCCCCGCAACCCAAGGTTTGCCCCGCAGTCGTACAGATACGTGCACAGAACAGTCGGGTCATCACAATCACCCCCCCTCGGGGGCCCAACGTCCTCGTTGGCCACATTTCCGGTTGGGTACAGGCTCTGATACCATTTGTAACGACCCCTCATCCTAGCAAGATATTGTCCGCTCTGGGGATTGGGCTGCAGCCCAATATCCTCCCCTCACGGCTTTGTTTGGCGAGAGCACTTCCCGGAAGGTCACCCAACCTGGAATTACTCTCGCCGAAGCACGCTTAACTTCGGAGTTCTTATGGGATCCGTTGCCAATTGTGCTCCAAAACGCGTCTTGCTATCTTGAGAGGGATCTCTTACATATGTTTCATTTCCATGTACTTCCCAAGCGATGTGGGATTGTGACGACCCCCCTTTTACGACCCGGGATTTGCCTATACTCGAGTCCGGGATTTGCCTATACTCGGCTTAGGTCCCGAGGTTTGCCCCGCAACCCGAGGTTTGCCCCGCAGTCGTACAGATACGTGCACAGAACAGTCGGGTCATCACAGAAAAGGAGATCAAGAATTGGATGTCTCTGGAGGGAGATGAAGCTAAAGCCCTTTGTCTCGGTCTTTTCCTCCCCACAGTAAGATAACGTACGCTCAGTAGAAGAACTAGAACAGCAATTGAGCTAAACACAGGGACTAACACCTTTAATAGTGGAAATTTGTGGAACTTTGTCTCTTTCGGAGGACATATTGGCAGGTTCAATTTTAGTGCACCACCGCAGAGCTGATCGTTCCCCACGACCGAAATGGCAGCTGCATTTGAAAAAATCCCACCTTTGGGCATTGCACCATTGAAATGATTGTAAGAAAGATTGAGATTTTTAAGAAAGATTAACTTGCCTAGAAATTCTGACACATCCAACTTGCCTAAATTTTGTAACTTTCCAACTTCCTCTGGTAGTGAGCCAGTTAGAGAGTTTTCTCTCAGGGCCAAGTAGGTAGAAAGTGAAGAGAGAAGAAAGATCTCCTTAGGTATAGTTCCAGTTAATTTGTTGTGAGAAAGGTCGAGCGCTATCAAGCTTTGGCAATATCCGAGGTTAGAAGGTATGTTACCCGTGAAATTATTGTACTCCATATAGAGCCTAGAGAGTCTTGATAAGTTACCTATAAAGGACGGGATCGGCCCTGATAAGTTGTTGACATTTAAATACAGTTCAACTAAGTTTTCAAGTCGCCCAAAATCATCATGGACTCTACCATTTAAATTGTTACTTTCTAACCCAAGAAGTTCTAAGTTAATCAGGTTTCTGATTCCTGCAGGAATTAAACCATTCAACAAGTTCGAACCGAGAGTCAGAGTTCTTAGTTTCCTCGAAAGGTTGGCTATGGATGGAGGCAGTTCTCCTTCAAAATAATTGTTAGCAATACCCAACGTATCTAGATTTGTACAATTGGCAAGGAAATTGAGAAAGTCCAACCCTTTTCCAAGTCTATTGTCATCAAAATCTAGTCTTGATAAATTTTGCAAGTTTCCAATACTTGGAGGGAGTGTCCCAGTGAAGCCATTTTGAGCAAAACTAAACACCTGAAGTTTTGAAGCATTTCCCATGGATGGCGGGACAGCTCCGGTGAAATGGTTAATATCCCCGGCAAAGAGTTCAATGTTAGGTAAGGTATTCCTACATTTGGTGGGATTGTCCCCTTCAGCTGGTTTTTAGTAACACACAGAAAAGGAAATGGAAGAAATATTGAAAATAGCATGAGGCAGCTTACCAGACAGAGAGTTCCCATAAAATTGGAGTAGTTGTATGCTCGGCAGAAGACCAAGTTCCATAGGTATGATTCCTTGAAAATTGTTGAGGGCAAGTGTTAATTTTCGCAAGGCAGAAAAGTTTCCAATCCAAGCAGGGATTTTTCCTGTTAGATTATTACGACCAAGACTGAGAACAGATAATTTAGACAATGAGTTTAGCTCATCTGGAATCTTCCCAACCAGAAAGTTGTAGCGCATACTGAGATTTACAAGTTGTGTGCAGTGGCTTAAATTACCGGGAATCTCTCCGCTAAGACTATTCAGAGACAAATTCAGATGCTTTAGTCGCAGCAAACGACCGAGCTCCGGAGGAATTCGGCCGCTAAAATTGTTTTCTTGCAAGCTCAAAACAGAGAGATAAGTGAGATTTCCCAAGGAAGGTGGTATTGACCCAACTAGCTCTTGAGCTTGAAGGTTCAATTCTGTTACTCTTTTACTAGTTCTGCTGCAGGTAACGCCAACCCAATCACAAAAATGAACAGAGTCATTCCAGCCACTCTGCTCTTGAAATCCTGTAAAGCCAAGTGGTCTGTTTGATTGCCTAAAATGAGTGAAGAGTCCGCAAAGGACGCAATGCTCAGAAGCAGAAGAATCCCACAGAAACGCTGCATTTTGCTGGGCTAATACAAAATTTGATTTTGATAGAGGAGTATGCTGATAAATTCGTCTTATAGCAAAGTGGGTAAACTCATTTATGGCTGTGGAAATTTTTTTATTTTGATAGAGGTGTATGCTGATAAACTCGTCTTATAGGAAAGTGGATAAACTCAATTATGGATGTGGAAATTTCTTAATACAATCAATGTCCTAGCGGCCCAACTGGGTTACAAAGTAGTACAACTTAAACTTGGAGTTGGGAGCAGCTTTTATTGTTTTGTTGTTTAGCATAAACTTTTTTATAATTCAAATAAGACTTGGTAATTTCAATGTTTCCATTAAAATTCTTGCTTTAGAGAGGCTTCTATATCTATCTCTGTTACATGAATAATAATTGGCTGGAACAGACTCATGAATCCTCCCCTTAAGCAGGTTGCCTTGCCTCATAAGTTGCTGCACTTTCCTCCCTTTTTTGTAATTTCCTTCTAGTTTTTGTCATTTCTTCTTCATTAATTTTCTGCAATGGCTCATGTCAAAGAGAAAACAAATGTCCATGTCATGGGCAGAACTGTCAAAGCTGAGACATTAGAAAGTGATTGAATTAAATTACAAGTAGGGTATCTTTGATGTACAATATTTGAAAGAAAAGCTACCGTTCATGCATGATTTAAATTTGTTACTTTCAATCTCACCCGCTTGAATTCATCATTGTTAGCTGTAATCAACCCAGGTATTGGATGTGAGAGATAGAGAGAGGATCCAACATATTTTGTAAAAACAATGTTGAAAATTACTTGTTCATTTTTCTTCTATTTTGTGTATCCAGGGGTTTAATTTTTAGTTATTGACAGAGGGATAGAGGCCAACCGACCAGGCTGGTACGTTAGTAAGAGGCCGAGGTCAAGCCCGACTCGACTTCGGATGACCATAGCTGGGCCCGGTCCCCAAGTGAGACCCATGGTCGGGTTCACAAGCATCCGACCATGGGGCCAGCCCATATAAATAATGCCGCAGAATAGAGCACTATAATTTGGCTACGGTAATTGAAATATAAGCTTTTTTACAATTATTTTCTTATGATTTCCAGAATTTTCAATAAAATTTTAATTGTGCTTTCCACAAATTTCAACAATTCTTTTTTTTTTTTTTTTTGTATCTTTTTAAAGTTGATCTTTTGGAGTATAAAAATTAATTCATTCAATTTAACAAAATTATATGAAATTTGACAAAATTTAATTTGAATCAAGAAAAAATTGTATCACAACAATAAGAGTACATACCAACTAAGTTGTCACCAAATCAATGGTCAATTATGCCCATTTTCTTGATTATATAAATAAGACTGCAAGATATTTCTAACTTTTGTCTATTTTCATTATTTAAGAGAGTTATAATCAAATTCTGCTCCACAAATGTCAATGCCAACCACGTCTTATAGGGGTGGGCGCGGTCCTGGTTAGTCCGGTTCCTATCCGGGACCGGAATCGAACCAAATCTTTTCGGATTTTTAACCTAAATTTATCAAGCAACAATGATGAATTTTTTATCAACCAACAAGCAAAAATTTATCAATCAACAATGAGGCAGCAACAAACACATTTAGAACATAAATTACACATACAGTGTTGTATGTGCATCGAGCGAATAGTGAGTGTTAGCAATGCTGAGTCACTGAACGGCGAACAGTTTCGATTCAGCAAGATCGACACTGTCGATCGATGCTGAGTTCGGCTGCCCTGACGGTGGCGCGCAAGTTCGAAGTGAGACTGTGAGAGTGAGACTAAGATGAGAGTCTGAGAGTTTGAGAGGACTGAGGGAGAGCAGGCGAGGCGAGCACGATATGCGATTGGCGCTGGAACTAGAACAACATGGCTTAGTCTGTGAGTCAACCCTAATTTTAATTTCATTCTCGGTTCGGTCCACGGTTTTTTGGGATTTTAGCATCTGGACCGTGGACTGGACCAAGTCCCACTGTAAATGTAGTAGGAAGACCGGTCCCAGACCGAAAACTGTGGATAATTGATCGAAACCGAACCAAAATCTTTGGCCTGGTTCGATTCTCAGTACTCGATCCGATCCGATCCTGCCCCTGACGTCTTGTGTAATGTCCTCTAAGCTCGCATTCTATTGGATCCTCTTATTCGTTAGTTCCCAACCTTTTCAAGCAAACTAGTGCCACGATGATTTTCAGCGCCAATGTACTTCTTGCATCCAAAATCACTCTATCCCATGCAATAAAAGCCGATTATGATGCAACTATTGACATTGATGCCGTTAGTATGTCTTGGGCCATCATGGAAAGCACGAGAAAAACTTTTTCTTATGCCTTCCACCATGCCAATATATCAAATGACTATCTTCATTATGGATTGAAACCAATGGTTGACTAAGACAACAACACAAATCTGAAAGAGTACTGGTTGGCAAAATGCTCTGCAACAGATTTTCTAATCTTAAAAATTTGAAAATAGATTTAAGGAAAAAAGACATTAAAACTAGAAGTAACATTAGAAGAGATTACATTTTCTCAAGTAATGAAAAATAATAACTTTTTCAACACTAACAATGAGAAATTTTATGACGGAGACAACAACAAATAACAATTATTCATCGAGAAAAATTTGCCTCTCTTAAAAAAAACTTTGCCCGATTCAATCAAACCCTAGCTACGTCATCAAAAACACATTATCAGTTTCAAATTGGCTCCCCATCAATTAGAGCACTATGGTGGAGTTTTGTAGTGTAAGTTTGCCGGTAAAAATTGTTATTTTATATTAATTATTTTTATAGTGAAATCTTCGCATTATTTGTGGTCAAGTTATTTTGCGTTGACTCAAATTGTTGTGATTCTTTAACATTAGGCCGCATAGGATTTTCAGTCAATTGGTAAATTTAAAAGCTACTGCGTGGTTAAAAATCCAAGAAAGATAATGTTGGGTAATTTGGAATTCATCAAAAGATTTTTGATAATGATCAAATTTTTCATAAATAAGAATTTAAAGATTTTATTTAATATATAAAATATATGTAACGTCTCATAGTGCAACGTTTCTACTTTACTTTTATTTAAAAGAGTTAACTTAAAATTTCAAAATCACTTACTTGAAAACATATATCGAAAAACTTAAAATTCATAAATATTCATTAAAATCAAATAAATAACCTTAACTAGACGTTTGAAAATAATACTTAATAAATTCATTCATAAACATGACGAATAATGAGTGAAATAAAAACTCTTTTAATTCAAATAGAAATAAAAGGTAAGTTTTCCTCTTCATAGCATCTGAATCGTTATTTGCATTAATACCGTAATAACCATGCCATGAGAGCACATCTTCAACTATATCTTTCATTCGTTCCTTTCATCAACTACATCATAAAATTCATCACATACATTAGAAAGTTCAAACTATAAGGCTAACGCTCAGTAAGAGATGCATAAACTATCGTGAACATGTATGCATATGTAATTTTTGTGAAAACAGTTTTATCGCGGTTCTTTCTCACCGAGTCTTTTATTCTTGTTTTAATTTCGATATACAATCCATATGTTGGAGGTGATTCAGTCTAAGGAAGCGAAAAGACACCTCATGATCTTGTCTTATGGGACAGCCAATTCATAATTCTGCCTCATAACAAAAGTTACGTTTATTTACTCATTATCTCATTCTGTATGTCTTTTCTGTTAATCTTTCTTTATTTCTTTCTTGCTTTCTTTGTTTTCTTTGTTTTCTTTAAATATTTCTTAATAGAAATTCTTTTTCATGATGCTGAGTCATTCATAACCATACGATGCAAAACATATCATATATTCGAAACAATTCATATGTTTTTTCTATTCATGTAACGCCCCCGAACCCACCCTAGCTCGGAGCGTTACTTTGCTAACCAATCTCACGTTAAAACATGACTTAAAATAAACCTAGACTCGTCAATTTTCCTTAATCCTAACCGCTAAGCACCACGGCGTCTTTCCCGAAAATTTCGGCAAAGTAACGCCTGAAAATGGCGCCTCCAAAATGCTAAGTACCTGCACACAATTCAATCTCAACCAATCCAGAATATTCCTAACCATCTAACCAGCATACGAAGTCACCAAATAGCAGTAAAGAGGAATCTAAAATACTAACATCCCTAAGTGAAGAAAGTCCACAGCATAGGGCGACACATCACCCTTAACTACAACTATATACAATAAGTACAATTTACAATAACCACCAAAATATTAAACCCCACATCTCCGAAGACCATGGTCGATTCGCCCCGACAACTGCCTGCACCGGCATGCCCCGTACTTCTCCGACGGCTCCCAAGTCATGGCTCACTCGCTCAGCTCACCTGTAACCGCGTCGTTACCTACACCACAGAACACACACACACACGTAAGCTTACGCTTAGCAAGTAGGGATGAACAAATACGACTAGATAAAATACAAGCTACACACAACACTGAACAAAACAACCAAACAACACAACACGACAACTCAACTCAACAACACAGCACAACCCCCTCACACATGCCAATTCTACTCACTCTGCTGCTTTCTTACTCATTTCAGTTGCATTTGTCTCTAGTAAAATCCCTCTCGGGGTGCTCAACGAGCCACGTACCCGACGAGGCTATTCTACTCTAGACCATCTCTAGTAAAATCTCTCGCGGGGTGCTCAACGAGCCACGTGCCCACGAGGCTATTCTACTCGAGGCTAACTCTGCTATAATCCCTTGCGGGGTGCTCAACGAGCCACGTGCCCACAAGGAGATTCTACAGTAAAGTCCCTTGTGGGGTGCTCAACGAGCCACGTGCCCACAAGACGAATCTACTATAGGTCCTCTCTAGTAAAATCTCTCACGGGGTGCTCAACGAGCCACGTGCCCACGAGACGATTCTACTCGAGGCTAACTATGGTATAATCCCTTGCGGGGTGCTCAACGAGCCACGTGCCCACGAGGCGATTCTACCGTAAGATCCCTTGCGGGGTGCTCAACGAGCCACGTGCCCGACAAGGCGATCCTACTTTAGTGCTCACTCATCAAACCCGTGCTCACAACTCATGCTCACTCAATGCACAACATAAAATAACTACAACAACCAAACTAACACCAACAACAACAACAAACAAACACCAAACAACAATCCCACCAATACTTAACCAAAACAAACAAAGCAAAGCAACCAACTAACAATTCCCAAACAAAGCAAAGAAATCAACAAAGAACAATGCCCTACCGTTCCGTGGTGTAGGCCCGAAGGCAAAACATAACGTCCTCTACTTACCTGGCGTCCTAGCTTACTGAGGATTCTCGATTCCCTATCCCCGTACGGCTCGACCTACGACAAATAGTCAAACTTCATTACAATCAACCCTACATTCCCCCAATTACTCTCAAACTATTATTTCTAGCTTAATCCAATTAAAATTTAACTAAACGGGCCAATAATTTGGGTTCGGTAAAAACCAACCCAAAACTTCGAACGCGCGTAACTCTTGCGTCGGTTATCAGAATCGAACGATTCCAGCGGCCACGCACTCCTCTAATAACCTATTTTAACCTGGCAAAATGAATTTTAAAACAAATAATCGTAACTAGGTCAAATACAGCAAAACCCGAATCTGCCCTAACCCGGAAATTTTCCCCTTTTCGGTTTTTCATCAATTCCCCTCAATTTCCACACCAATCCATCACCCTCACACCCAATTAGCCTAAACTAATCAAAATTCCGAGCTACACACACCAAAACCCGAAATCCCCAAATCGGGTTCTCTGATTTTTCACTCAATTCGGGTTCATCACAGCCAGGCGATGGAAGCCGGTCCAGGGGTTGGCAAACCCACGCCGGAAGCAACCCATTTCGGCAGGCGATCGGAGCCAAAACAAGCCCGTCGCTCACAGCCACGAACAGAACCGAAAACAGGGCAAAACCGAGTCTCACCTGCCGGTTCATGCTCGGAAACAACCGAAGCCCGCTCGCCGCCGTTGTCTGGCCGGAGACCGTCGGAAATCGCCGTCGGTCTTGGTCGGAGAACGTCACCTCGCCTCCCGCCGCTCTCCCCTTCTCCCCTGCCCTCGTCGGCCTTCGAGCAACAGAATAGCTTCGGTTATTCTGTTGTTTTTATTAAATTTTTATAATAATAATAATAATAATAATAATAATAAAACTATTTCATTAATTTAAACTAGCTAATTACCGTTTTACCCTCCCGTACATTCAGCCAAATATAACGAACCCTCGATAATTCTCTCACCTCACCCTCGGTCTAACTCTTCCATCGAAACTCCCGAGCATAACTAATTAACCCAATAACTAACATAACTTAAATTAATCAAATCTAAAACCATTCACTTTTCTTTTAAATTAATTAAAACAATCTATTTTATTGTTCTTTTATTTTCTCTCCAATAAAAATAATCCCGGGTGTTACAATTCAATCATAACTTACCATGTATAATAAAAACATCAATATTTCTACCTCTATAAAATCATCAAATAAAGCATATCCTCGATTTACATTATTGTCAATATAATTATATCATCTAGCAATTATCACAATCAAAAGTCTATACTATAAACAGATCCTCAAGCGACATCATTGTCAACATAATCATAGTATCTAGCAATATATCACAATCAAAGTTTATATTATATGCAAATCTTCAAGCGACATCATCGTCAACATAATCATAAATTACAATTAAAAGTCTATACTATAAAAAATTATCGAGTCATTAATGTCGTAACATATTAAAAAACAAGCCCTCAAAATCTTATTATAACAAAAACAATTTAATCTAGCACTTTGTAATACAGATCGATGAGTCAACGCATAAAACATCACTTACCTCCAATCCTCATTACGTAGACTTTTGCTTAAGATGGGTATCCTTCACCTTCGAATTAACTTACCTATAAAGTTGCCGCGTATTAGTGAAGGAAAGTAAAAAGAAGATTTATAATCGAAAGATTTCCATGGAGAAACTCTAATCATGATGAAAATTCTAATCGTCTTCCTCAAGCATATAAACTCATGTGTTTGCTGGTTTGAAGATCAAGTTCTATTAGGTTTAGGATTACCTTGGATATTCTGAAGAAACTAGGGGGCAGCTCGCAATATTCAGACGAGAGAATGAGTGTTCAAGGTTAGGTTTAATGTGCATAAATTGATATAAAGTTGGTGCTCCAATAAGATAAAAATAAACTCTAAAAATAATGATAAATAGTCCAAAATATCACTAAAAATATAAGAAACTTAAATAAGTTTAGAAATATGAAATTTAGAAACCCAAAAACGTCAAAAAGTTACTAAAATCACAAATTTTGAGAAAATAGGCGCAGGGGACAGCGCTGACGCTAGGAGCGCGAGCCCAGGGCCACGCGCCCTGACTTGTGGGTGCCTAGAGTGCCCCGCACGTCTCTCGACACGTCTTACGTGTGTTTTCTTAGGATTTCAGCATTCCCAACATCTTGCTACAAGCCCTACTTCATGTTTTTCATTTGGTTTGCGCACAAAGTGAACTTCAAACATCGTTTTGACTTCTAATTATAATTATTTTACTTAAAAATTATTTTTTTTACATTTTCAATGACATCAACTTCTTTTAATGAATTATTGTCCATATTTGGAAAATCTTTAATTGAAGCTTAAAGTTTTTGGTCTTCCTTAGTTCGTATCATTATATCATTTAACCCTCATACAAATTGTATTACTCTCTCTCATATATTTCATAATAATTATAATAGTAATGTAAAACATAAATTTGTCTTTGAATATAAAATTAAATCTTAACAGATTTATATGTTACAATATATAATTGATTATATATATATATATATATATATATATATTAAATAAATAAGTAAATGAATGATTAACAGAAATTTTTTTATTAAAAAGGTGAAACCCTTTTGCATGGCAGCATAGCGTCGTACGAGAGAAAGGTCGAGAGTGAGGGTGATTCCCAGTTTTCGTCTGGTCAAAGTGTTCATTGTCATTTTCTTCGAGTTTGGACAATGTTCTTCAAGGGTAAGTGTAACGACCCTTACCCGTATCCTAATTTTCCGTATAAATTTTTCATTTTATTTCTATCTTTATAGACTTTGTAAATTTAGTAACGTTTGAGCAAAATTAAAACTTGTTAAATCGGAATCGAAATCGAAATCAAAATAAAAATCTATGTTTTTAAGTCATTTAAAACAAAACATATATTAAATTATAAAAAACAATTAAAACTATTAAATAACAGAAGCAAACATCGGAGGGCAGAAGGGACATTGTCCCAAAAATCAATAGGGGCGATCGATCGCCCAAAACAGGTGATCGATCGCCGGTTAATAAAATAACAGTGGCGATCGATCGCCACACTCCCTGGAAAAATCCAGGGAGTAGCGATCGACATTGGCGATCGATCCTCACTTGGGCGATCGATCGCCCCTTTCTCTGGAATCCGAGAATTCCATAGAACATTCACCTTCATCTTCTTATCCCCTGCACATTTTCCACTTCTATACATCTTTCCCCTTTTCATAGCCATTAAACACCTCAAAACCACCAATTAAACGTCGCAAACATAATCCTAAACCCTATCGAAAACGAAGCAAAGACTATGAAATCAAACTGCATGGATAGCTCTAAAACTCGAGCGTATCCATACACAACCTAAAACATCTCCAAGCATTTTCCATAAAATTCATATAAAAGCTTTAACAAAACATTTTTATAAAACAATTTATCAAAACATCGAAACATAAATCGGTTAACTATCCAGAACCAAACATCCTAAAATGTTCTATCTTTACAACTTTCCCTTAAACGTTTTCTATCCAATTTAACCCAAAATACCTACCTACGTCCCCTCGGGTCATGGAACGCCTCGACTGCGCCAACACACACATGTTCATTCTTCATCAACTGGACTCATGCTTCAGGAGGAGGAACGTCGTCCTCACTTGTCTCGATGTCACCTACACCATACAAACACACTATGAGCTAAAGGCTCAGTAAGTCTACGTGAATACAAATGAATGCTATGCATGAGGTTCGTAAAACATGCTTCCTACCTTTTCGCTATTCATTTCATTTCATTACATATACGTCACCGGGGCCTCACTCTCAGTAGATAGGAGCGGCACATCTGGCGATTGGATAGCCCCTCGTATCTACCCGGGGGGAAAACATGCTCCCCAAGCAGCCATGTCTGAACCACCGCCACCGACGTGACCAGATTACATACTTTCATACCTTTTCGTTATCCTTTTCCTTTTCGTGAAAACATGCATAGAAATTCCTTTTTCGTGCTTTTCAGAAACATGATGCGTGAACATGTGCAATGCTATAAACATAAACAAAGCACAAACAAACAATGAACTTAAGCAAACTACACTTAACTAAAACTGACTACCCAACCTAATTACCCAACACAACTTACATTCTCCAATTTCCTCAACCAACATAGAATCATATGGTGTAGGCCAATCGGCCAAAGAAGTCACGAAAGACTTACCTGTCGTCTTTAGCTCGCCGAGCACCTCGTCCCGAGCTTTGCTCCCTATAGCATTTAACGAAGTCCTTTGTTAAAATCGAGCCTAGATAACGAAACTTTAAAATCTAACGAAACTCCTAACTAAAAGAAATTTCTTAAGATTCTAAATAACCTCTCTCGGGCATTTTATCGAGCAATTTACGCTCACAGATCCTAAACCTCCATTAATGGAGATTTCTAAACTCCAAATATCTGATTTCTCAACTAAACCATAACCACACTCATAATCTCATCCAATAATGCCTAATGATCGTAAATAGGGTTATATCTAACATTTCCTAACATAACCCGGCTATTTCGCAAAACCCTATTCGAAACCCTAACCGTTTAACGGCCTAGAAATTGAGAGTTAACGTCCAAAAACTATAGATTCGTACCTAGGATTGCGAAAGGAAGAGAAAACGCGAAGAACAGAAGTCGATCGGAGGATCGTTGGTTGCCGGACGTGGGATCACCGTCGCTTGGAATGAGATCGCCAGGGGAGAGGGAGAATTCTCTCTGTGAAATCGTGGGTGCCGTGGAGGAGGAGGAGGAATTAAGTTTTTATTATAATTTTAACTTCTCAAATTACCTTTTTGCCCTTTTTACTTATTTTCTATTTGATTCGTCCTTGTTTCGTTAATTAGCTAACGATTCGGTTTCTTCCTATTTCCTTATTTCACCAGTAACTCCAACTTATTAGCAGGGTTTTATTAAAACTGTCCGTTTACAAATCGGACGCCGTTTACTATTTTTACTAAAAGGTCCTTTATACTATGAGAAACTTAATTCTCATACATTAGCGTTATAACTCCTAAAATTCTCGAAATTTTCTTAAAATCTCAATCAATAATTAGGATTCTAATGAAGCTCTCTTTTCGCAAAACAGACATAAACTGACATATTTACGAAAATGTCATTATTCGTCATAAAGTCAAAACCCCGTAAAACCGGATGTTACATTTCATCCACCTTATTTAAAATTTTATCCTCAAAATTTGACTCAGCTTATAGCCCTTTAAATTTCCCAAGTAAGGATTTCAATTTCATATATAGTTACAATTACCCTTTATGGTTTTAAATCATGGTTTTAAATCAAAACTTCCGACCATACTTTTCCATTATCAACCTTAAATTCGCATTTCTACCCTCAATTGGACTATGTATGTCCCTTCTCAAGTATTGATTAAAATCAGATTTTAAATTTCAAATTGATTTATCCAAACTTCTCCGTAATCTCATTGACTCTGTCCGTAGTCGAAACGCATGCCAACTCTAATTTCTACTTTCCTTCTAGTAACGATCCCATACAACTATATCACCAACAGGATTTTCCTAGTCACACATCTTCCTAGGCAACCTTTTGACCGTCAGAAACTGTTTCGGTGTGGGTTTCTCAATTAAGTTTCCATTGTTATACTCCACAACCATACGACTATAACACCGCCTAGTCTCGATGAGTCCAACCGAGAGCTAAAGTCGCTACTTACCCAATGTTCTAACTCCATCATAAATAAGATTCTATGAACGTCACCCATTATTCTAGGCTACGTTGACGAACTTCCTCCTTATTCTTCTCACTGAATTCCTCGTATTATCTGCATTATGTTGATTTGTCCAATTTAATTTTCTATTAACCCCAAGCATAGTCAAGTCCTAAAATTTTCTTCATCGGTGCGCTCTAAACCAATCATTCTAACTTTAGTCACCTGCACATTAATTGGTCTCAACTTGCCGAATACGAGTCGAACCGTTGTAAATTTGCCAACTTAACCTCATTTCTAAGCCTACTTAGATGGTTTCTGTGAGGATCCTCATCTTCTTTATTTTATAACTCGTTATTTCAAAATTTGCAGGTCATTAGGGACCTAAACTTCAAATTTTAATCTAAACTTCCAACCTTAACTTCTCATCTAATCCAACAATCTCCTTCACTTCTTTCCAAATTTCACGCAAGGGCTGTATCGAGTTTACTGACTAGTCTACCATCACCAACTTCTTCTAGTCAGGTTCTAATTATCCTACTCGACTCTCGTGTAATGACTCATCCATTGATCTTCTTGTTTAGAAACTTGTTGTAGATGAGTTTACGCCTTTAATCCAATTCTACTCAAGTTCTCAAACCTTACTCTTCTATAATCCAAAGGAAGTCAGAAACATCTCTGTGCCAAGGTTTATCAATCTAATTCTTCGAACATTGATGCTCTTATTTTCATCCTAAAGGCCAGCCTCATGTTTGTGATTCTTAGCTTAAGTTGTATCAATCCCGCACGTCCTCCGAAATCTCGGCTGTAAATAGCCGTTCCTCATATCCTTTCTACAACTACCTCAAGCCGAACTTTTGAATTCTACCTTCGTCTAGACGCTCTCAACTTTACGCGAATGCACAATGTACAAGTTCGGCAGTACTCCCTTATTCACTTAAACACACTCCAGGTATCTTAACGATCTAGAGTATTCTTCAATAAGTTTAGATTAGTTCTATCTAACACTCCAAGGGGTTGCCAAATAAACCCAGTTTCTACCTATTTAAAAGCCATATCTCTTAGGGTGTGTTCCTCTAATGGTAACTAGATTCTTAGGTGCACAACCTCATGGGGTTAAGTCATGCTAATCCTACTAATACATAACTCTATTTCTATATGGCCTATATTGTCCTATATGTAGTCTACTGTCTTCTCGTCGCGATTCGCCTAGTAACCCTTCTTACCCACCTACCATTCTCTTACCTCCCTATATTCTTTCTATATCATATACGTATCGCCATACAAGTAATTAAAACAGTACCTGCGATTGGAGAAGGCTGGACTCCCTCGTCGACGTCGCTAGGCTCGATGAAGGCAAAGACCCTAGGCACAACCCTTCTTTGATCTATGCCCTGCTGATCTCTGCCTGGTTGATTCCGGTTCAATAATGGGCAGTTTATAACATAGTGGCCAGCTTCCCCACATCGATAACACCTGTTGGTACCCGTCCGACACTCACCGTAATGCTCCTTCTGGCACTGCGGACATAAAGGCTTTTGAGTAGCCCATTGCACTTGCTTCTCTTTACCCTGGTCGCCCCTACCATCGTAGGGCCGCTTATTGCCCCTTTGTTGTTGTGGCTGTTGTTGCCCACTGCGTTGCCAATCGTGGTCTCATGACTGAGGCTGGATCTCACGAAAGAAGCCCTTAGCTGGCTCCCTTGGTCTAACACAAGTCACCCTAACAGCCTCGAAGTCCAGAGCTCTAACTGCGATGTCAGAATAAGGCACATCTATGATTCCCGATACTATAACATGCATCCAAATCTCTGGATTAAGTCCTTCCATAAATTGGTGCACCTTATCTTCATTGTCGCTAACAAGACCCGGTGCAAACCGAGATAACGCCTCAAACCTCCTTATATAATCCGCAACTGAACCTGTTTGCTTCAGCTGTAAGAATTCATTCCTCTTAGCCACCCTCACAGTGCGGCTAAAGTACTTGTCGAAGAATATGGTCTTAAAGCGATCCCACGTCATAATCGTCACGTCTGTAGTAGCTTTAATCGAATCCCACCAAAAACGGGCGTTCAATGCCAAGTGAAAGGCGACAAAAGCAACCATCTTCTCGTTCTCCACTTCCGCATACTCTAGCATATCCTCCATAGTGCGGATCCACTCTTCTGCAACAGTCGGATCCGATGAGCGGCCGTCAAATACTAGAGGTCGTAGGCTTTGGAGTTTCTGCATACCTTGATTATTAGGCACTATCAAATCTTGGGCCCTCTGGTTCTCCCGGTTAACTAAGTTCTCGATTTGTTGTGCTTGCCGGTCCATGTGCTGGGCCTGACGGTCTAGTAAATCTGTTAACCTATCCAGTGCATCGTCCCGGGCATCTCTACCTCGAACTATTTTCCAACTCCTATAAGAATTAAAACAAATAATCTTAAGAAATAAAAACGAAGTAATAAAATAAAACGTACTTACAGTTGAGGAAGGATGTCCGCGTAGTGGCTGTGCAGTCGAGCAGTCTACAAAATTGATTTTAAAACCCGGGGGCTCTGATATCATAATTGTAACGACCCTTACCCGTATCCTAATTTTCCGTATAAATTTTTCATTTTTTTTCTATCTTTATAGACTTTGTAAATTTCGTAACGTTTGAGCGGAATTAAAACTTGTTAAATCGGAATCGAAATCGAAATCAAAATCAAAATCTATGTTTTTTAAGTCATTTAAAACAAAACATATATTAAATTATAAAAAACAATTAAAACTATTAAATAACAGAAGCAAACATTGGAGGGCAGAAGGGACATTGTCCCAAAAATCAATAGGGGCGATCGATCGCCGATTAATAAAATAACAATGACGATCGATCGCCACAATCAATGCGATCGATCGCCACACTCCCTGGAAAAATCCAGGGAGTAGCGATCGACATTGGCGATCGATCCCCACTTGGGCGATCGATCGCCCATTTCTCTGGAATCTGAGAATTCCAGAGAACATTCACCTTCATCTTCTTATCCCCTGCACATTTTCCACTTCTATACATCTTTCTCCTTTTCATAGCCATTAAACACCTCAAAACCACCAATTAAACACCTCAAACATAATCCTAAACCCGATCGAAAACGAGGCAAAGACTATGAAATCAAACTGCATGGATAGTTCTAAAACTCGAGCGTATCCATACACAACCTAAAACATCTCCAAGGATTTTCCATAAAATTCATATAAAAGCTTTAACAAAACATTTTTATAAAACGATTTATCAAAACATTGAAACATAAATCGGTTAACTATCTAGAACCAAACATCCTAAAATGTTCTATCTTTACAACTTTCCCTTAAACGTTTTCTATCCAATTTAACCCAAAATACCTACCTACGTCCCCACGGGTCATGGAACGCCTCGACTGCACCAACACACACACGTTCATTCTTCATCAATTGGACTCATGCTTCAGGAGGAAGAACGTCGTCCTCACCTGTCTCGATGTCACCTACACCATACAAACACACTATGAGCTAAAGGCTCAGTAAGTCTACGTGAATGCAAATGAATGCTATGCATGAGGTTCGTAAAACATGCTTCCTACCTTTTCGCTATTCATTCATTTCATTACATATACGTCACTGAGGCCTCACTCTCAGTAGATAGGAGCAGCACATCCGGCGATTGGATAGCCCCTCGTATCTACCTGGGGGAAAACATGCTCCCCAAGCAGCAATGTCTGAACCACCGCCACCGACGTGACCAGATTACATACTTTCATACCTTTTCGTTATCCTTTTCCTTTTCGTGAAAACATGCATAGAAATTCCTTTTTCGTGCTTTTCAGAAACATGATGAGTGAACATGTGCAATGCTATAAACATAAACAAAGCATAAACAAACAATGAACTTAAGCAAACTACACTTAACTAAAACTGATTACCCAATTTAATTACTCAACACAACTTACATTCTCCAATTTCCTCAATCAATATAGAATCATATGGTGTAGGCCAATCGGCCTAAGAAGTCACGAAAGACTTACCTGTCGTCTTTAGCCCGCCGAGCACCTCGTTCCGAGCTTTGCTCCCTATAGCATTTAACGAAGTCCTTTGTTAAAATCGAGCCTAGATAACGAAACTTTAAAATCTAACGAAACTCCTAACTAAAGGAAATTTCCTAAGATTCTAAATACCCTCTCTCGGGCATTTCATCGAGCAATTTACACTCACAGATCCTAAACCTCCATTAATGGAGATTTCTAAACTCCAAATATCTGATTTCTCAACTAAACGATAACCACACTCATAATCTCATCCAATAATGCCCAATGATCGTAAATTGGGTTATATCTAACATTTCCTAATATAACCCGGCTATTTTGCAAAACCCTATTCGAAACCCTAACCGTTTAACGGCCTAGAAATTGAGAGTTAACGTCCAAAAACTATAGATTCGTACCTAGGATTGCGAAAGGAAGAGAAAACGCGAAGAACAGAAGTCGATCGGAGGATCGTTGGTTGCCAGACGAGGGATCGCCGTCGCCTGGAATGAGATCGCCAGGGGAGAGGGAGAATTCTCTCTGTGAAATCGTGGGTGCCGTGGAGGAGGAGGAGGAATTAAGTTTTTATTATAATTTTAACTTCTCAAATTACCTTTTTGCCATTTTTACTTATTTTTTATTTGATTCGTCATTGTTTCGTTAATTAGCTAACGATTCGGTTTCTTCCTATTTCCTTATTTCACTAGTAACTCCAACTTATTAGCAGGGTTTTATTAAAACTGTCCGTTTGCAAATCAGACGCCGTTTACTATTTTTACTAAAACGTCCTTTATACTATGAGAAACTTAATTCTCATAAATTAGCGTTATAACTCCTAAAATTCTCAAAATTTTCTTAAAATCCCAATTAATAATTAGGATTCTAATGAAGCTCTCTTTTCACAAAACAGACATAAACTGACATATTTACGAAAATGTCATTATTCGTCATAAAGTCAAAACCCCGTAAAACCGGATGTTACAGTAAGTTATTCTCTATCTCCATTTGTCATGCTTGAAGTTTTGGGTAAATATTGAGTTCATATTTGAACTTAGAAACTCGAATCTTTTGGTTGTTTCTCAGCTATTTTGATAGATTAATGTTGTGTGCAAAGTTCTAAATCAATTAGAGTAAAACTCAGTGGAAATTAGACGCTTTTCCGCTTATTCCCATCGCAAGAAAACTCAAAGAGTCGACAACTGCTAGAGGTCAATCGACACTTCAACTGCAAGAGGTCGATCGACACTTCAAAGCGTCGACCCTTTGAGGGGTCGATCGATGATAACTCTTAAATTAGAGTTATTTTATACTACTTTTAATTAATATAAATTGTATGATTTGAGTGAATGTAAAAAGAATTTTTAGGAATTTACTACAATTGCTACATAATGCTGCACTATCAGTGCATTGATTAAATTTAATATATTCCATGCATATTATCTATTAAAAGTAGATTTGTCTCATTAATTTGAATTTTATATTTTCTTATTTGTGTGAAAAGCTAATAACGGAAAAAAATCAAATTCAAAAATCAAAGATTAGGGAGAGAGAAGGCAAATAAAGAAAATTATGGTTACCCAAAAAATAGAGAATTTGAATCGGCTGTGATTTGATGCAGAAGTTAAAGAAAAGAGAGCAAAGACTATAATTAAGGAAAGTCAAAAAGATTGAAGATTTTGTGGAGAAAAGAAAGAAGGAAGAAAAGACGACTGGCAGATTCAGACGACAGAAGAAAAAATGGACGACTGTAGAAGAAGTGGACGATGCTGAAGTGCCATTATAAAAAGAAGGGAGCACTAAAAGACAAATGAAAATGAACGATAAAAACAAGTGGACAATGCTGAAGTGACAATCTAAAAATGGGGGCACTAAAAGACAAAAGGCACTACATGACAAAAACTCACGCCAAATCACGGACTTGACTGGGACAAACAGAAAATGGACGATAAAAGAAGAATGGACAACAACTGTAATACCCGACAATTTCGGGCAGGTGAACTTTCTTTTAACACAACTGAATTAACTGCCATCCATGCATATATTTCTTTGGTCAGAAATTTGGGCGCCAAAGTTTAGTTAGTCCTTGTTATAAAATTAGGTTTGGTGGCAAACTTGTAAATAGCCTAGCTCAATAGTGTATAAATAGAAAATAGAAATCCTAAAACCTCACAAAAACCTCCCTCAGCCGACTCTTTTTCCCTCAGCTCCCTTCTTTGTTCTTCCTCCAGCGATCGAATCCCTTCGGATTTCTTCCGATTCTTCAAGCTCGAGGTAAGACTTGGACAATGTGTTTACTGATTAGTCATTTATGAGTCGATTAGAGATTTAGATTCGGGTTTTCTGAGGGAGTTGAAGTATCATAGTAGATATAGCTATTAACATAGCATTTATGACTGTTGTAGATAATAAGTAGAAATAATGAATGTTGGCTGAGCCTGGGTAGTTGATGAACCCGAATACCATTATCGTTTAGCTGAGGTTTTTATGCACACTAGGTGACTGATATAATACTCGAATGGAAATGAGTTAGACTTCTAAGATACATACTTAGCTAGAGAGCTATCATTATGGAATATTAGACTACTTAGGATTTTGTTTTCTTACATTAATACGTGAAATGACTTAGGTGGGAAAAAGCTCCAAGTGAAGGGAGACATTGCTAAGGAATCCAGGTAAGTGAGTGTGTTAAGATTTCCGGCCATTAGGGCCCTGCATCACAAAGGTAGTAGGTTGAGTTTGTCCTGATATTCGATTATGTTTGAGAAGTTGTCTGTTTTAGTATAATATTTGGAATAGTGTATGCTCTGTCTTTTGATGAACGACTCCTTCCTTGGTCTCATGTGTAACACCCGAGTTTTTTCAGGTTTCTGCTCTTAGGGTAAAATAGTAAATTAAGGTCTTTTCTTGAACGGGAAGCCTTATTAGAGCCCTAGCAAATTGTGGGAATTTTTAGAGAAATAAATAAGATTTTAGAAATCCAAATCGATAGAGTAATGCTGGAATTTCCATTTTCGTCCTTTTAGTGTTTTTATTCGTAAAAATAGTAATTTAGGTCTGTTTTGCAAACGGAGAGTTTCGTTAGAACCCTAAGGATAAATAAAAATATTTAGCGGAATAAGGAAATTTCGAAGAAACCAAATCGATAGACGAAATAACGAAATAAGTGGATAATTGATTGAGTGGCAAACTTGTAATTATGGGAATCATTATTTCAATACAAAAACACAACCATTTCCTCTTTTCTTCTCCATTCTCACGCCAAGCTCCATAGAGCTTTTCCTGTACATTTTTGGGCGATTTTCTTCCTCCCTCTCATGGTGTTTCTTCAATCGTCCACCCAACGCTATGTTTTTCTTCCGATTTTCTTCCCCATCAACGTTTTAGGTAAGCTCCAAGCTTTGGGCTTTGTTTTATTTAGTTTTTTAGAGTGTTTTTCTGTTAGGGTTTCAATTGGGCTTTTCTTGAAATGGTCATTTTAGGATAGAAATGTGTTGGGTTGTTGATTGGAGGTGAATTTATGGTTAATGTGGTGAATTGATAAACTTTTAGGGTTGTTGGAGAGCCATTAATGGAGTTTGGGTATTTGTGAGCACAACGTGCTCGATGAAATGCCTGAATAGAGAAAATGAAGTTTTAGGAAAGAATTTCTTTAGTTAGGAGCTTGGTCTATGTATGGAATTTGTTTATTTAGGATCGGTTTTAATGCCTTTACATGTGAAATGCCTTAGGTGGAGACGACTTTCGAACGGTGCTCGGCTTGCAAAGGACGTCAGGTAAGTGGTGTTAGGTTTCCGGCCCTTATGGCCCTACGTCATATCGTTGTTAGGAATTAAAAGTCTTAATGATGTTTTCATGATTTCGGGGTCCTAAAGAGTCGGGTAAACTAGGACATTTCCTATTAGTGGTCGGTTAGGCTCGTTTATGTACGTTATGAATGTTTGGATGATTGTTGGAGCCCTCTCTTCATGCATCATGTCTTTTCTTGTAAGATTTAATGAAATGTTCTTATATGGATGTTTTCAAGTAAATGAAGTAAAGTATATAATGTTAAGTGAAGTTGGAGGATGAGTAGGGCACATGGCACGTTAATGGCAACTCAGGGCACGATAATATGTAATGGCAACTCAGGGCACGATAATATGTAATGGCAACTCAGGACACGATAATATGTAATGGCAACTCAGGGCACGATGATATGTAATGGCAACTCAGGGCACGATGATATGTAATGGCAACTCAGGGCACGATGATATGTAATGGCAACTCAGGGCAAGTGGTTGGTCTACAGGGTAGACGGGGTGGTGCCTGTGCCTACTCATGCCTGTGCCTACATATTATCGGAGTGGAGGCTGGAGAAATCGATCGCCAAAGAGGGAATCGCCGGCAGAGAAAAACTCTGGAAGCACGGGAATCGCCGAGAGAGATAGTCGGCTACAGTGGGGTTTAAGTGAGGTTTAAGGTTTCCATTTTCTATTTATATTAATAAGATCTTTCCTAATTACCATTTTGCCACCCCAAAATTAGAAATCAAATAAACCTTGGCATTAAAATTTAAATTCAAGTATTAATAATAAAGGTGACAGTTAATTCCGTTAAGAAAATCACCTGGCAGAGATTGTCGGGTGTTACATTCACCCCTCCTTAAACAAAATTTTCGTCTCCGAAAATTGATCAAGTAAAGAGTTCTGGATACTTGTCCAACATGTCCTGCTGTCGCTTCCAAGTGGCTTCTGAATGAGATTTAAGGAAGTTTCGGAGGGGCCAAATTTACAGGAGGGTAGAACGGTAATTTAGCATTTAATTTATGTTTTAAAAAGAAAACACTTAGTTTTCTTTTTTAAACCGCAGAATGGCTTTCAAGTCATTCTGTTTTCGGTGGTGAAGCCGAGCGACGATCGGCTAGTCCTTTCACCGCGATTCCTCGACGTTTTTCGACCAGACAACGTCGGTGATTCCAAGGCTGCCATTTTCGACCATCTTCACGCATAGGACCGAACGATAAGTCCTCTTTTTGCCCTGTTTCGGTTCTGTTCGTAGTCGAGGGTGACGAGTTGGTTTGAGCTCCGATCACTGGCCGAAATTGGTTGCTTCCGGCGTGGGTTTTCCGACCCTTGGACCGGCTATGGTCGCCTGGCCGTGAAGAGCCCTGTTTGAGTGAAAATCAGCAAGCCCGGTTCGGGAATTTTGATTTTTGCTAAGTCAAGCCTCGAGATTTTTGTTAGATTATGCTAATTGAGGGTAAATGTGATTGATTGGTGAGGAAACGGGTGAGAATCGATGAAAAATCGAGAGAAGGGGGGGGGGGGGGAATTTTTTATTTAGGACAGATTTTGGTTTTTTCTATTTTTGGCCTAGCTGCGACCGTTTTTTTTTTTTAAATTTCCTTTTGGCAGGTTAAACTAGGTTATTAGAGGAGTACGTGGCTGCTGGAATTGTTGGAGTCCGTTAGCCGACACAAAAGTTACGCGCGTTCAAATTTTCGGGATGATTTTTACCAAACTCAAATTAGTGGCCCGTTTAATTAGGTTTTAGTTGTGTTAGGCTAAAAATAATAGTTTGAGAGTAAATTGGTGAATGTAAGCTTGATTTTAATGAAGTTTGAATGTTTGGTGTAGGTCGAGTCGTAGGTGGACAGGGAATCGAGCATCCTCAGCGAGCTAGGATGCCAGGTAAGTAGTAGTGTAGGTGTAAATGCTTGAGAGTCGCCTAGAAGGGCCTACACCACAGTTGTATGTATGTTGTGAGTTTTGTGTAGGTTGTGAGTCATAGGTACGTATGTAATGTGAAGTCGTCGTTAGTTGGTCATGGTATGTAGGTTGTGAGTCTTGCGCATGTTGTGGGTCGTAGGTACGGATGTAGATGTGAAGTCGTCGTTTGTGGTATGTTGTGAGTCTTGTGCATGTTGTGGGTCGTAGGTACGTATGTGATATGATGTGTATGTGTAGTCGTCGTTAGTGGTATGTTGTGAATCTTGTGCAGGTTGTTGGTCGTAGGTACGTATGTGATGTGATGTGTATGTGTAGTTGTCGTTAGTTGGTTATGGTCAGCATGCATGATGTTTTAAAAGCTACGCAAAATGTTTTGAGCATGTTTTTAAGCACGGAGGGAGCGTACAGGAGGTACTGTGTGGACAGGCGACAGTGGGCTGGGGTGTGACTTGTAGGCCCCGTTCCTGGAGAAACCGGGACGGCGGCGACGTGCCGATAAATAGTGTGGTGTACGGACCGATTGCCCAGTGTGGTTGCATCTCGAGTCGAGATAATGGCTGGGGTGTGACTTGTAGGCCCCGTTCCTGGAGAAACCGGGACGGCGGCGACGTGCCGATAAATAGTGTGGTGTACGGACCGATTGCCCAGTGTGGTTGCATCTCGAGTCGAGATAATGGCTGGGGTGTGACTTGTAGGCCCCGTTCCTGGAGGAACCGGGACGGCGGCGATGTGCTTATAAACAATGCGGTGTACGGACCGACTGCCCAGTGTGGTTGTATCTCGAGTCGAGACAGTGGCTGAGGTGTGACTTGTAGGCCCCGTTTCTGGAGGAACCGGGATGGCGGCGACGCGTCGGTAAACAGTGCGGTGTACGGACTGACTGTTCAGTGTGGTTGCATCTCGAGTCGAGATAGGGGGGTTTGGGTGTGACTATGGACCCCGTTCCTGGAGGAACCGAGACGGCGGTGACGTGCCGGTAAACAGTGTGGTGTACGGATTGACTACCTGGTGCGGTTGCATTCCAAACCTCAGTGAGATGTGATGCGTTGAGGTGATTGACAACGTGTGTAGAGACGTGCATGTGTTAGGATTGCATAACCAGTTTTCATACCTCATGTTTATTTTTAGCACTCTATTTACTAAGATTTGAGCTTACCGTGTGTTCTATGGTGTAGGTGCCGTTGAGGTGGAGGGTGAGTACCGAGAGTCTGACCCGAAGTAGGTGGCAGTTGGTGGCTTACGACCAGGGCCCCGGTTGACGACAGTGTTAGGGCGACCCGACCCAGTAGGAGCCGTTGTATGGTGTTGATCGGGAGTAGGTTATTTTGTGAGAGCATTGTGTATAGTCATAGTTAAGGGTGATGTGTCACCCTATACTGTGGACTTTCTTCAGTTTAGTCGGTAGTACAATCTTTCTTGCTAATATGATGATTGTCTGGAGATTTCGTATGTTGGTTAGATGGTTAGAAATATTCTGGATTGATGGAGGATTGATTCGTTTGCAGATACTTAGCTTTATGGGGGCGCCATTTTAAGGCGTTACTCTGCCGAAATTTTCGGGGAGGATACTATGAAGTCTAACGGTTAGGATTAGGGGAAATTAATAAGTCTAAGCAGCTAGGTAAAACATAAGAAAACTTCAGGAGGTTAGTTTTAACTCTGCTGCGAGAGTTTTATTGGAAAGTATTTCCAGCGTTGGAGGTTTAAGCGAGTGGGATAGTTGAGAGAGTTGTGTTAGCCAAAGTAGTCCCTGTAGCGAACCGGGTCGTGGAGACTCGAGGCGTTACATAAAAGTGTTCCTGAATTTCTATGCTATATTGTTGAAGGGTCTCGGGTTTGATATACTAGTGATTCTTATCACCAATCAACATGATGTCCAATTTCATCTGAGCGAGCACATCTCATATTTTTACATGTCACAACAGAAATCTTGTACTATGATCTAATATCAAAATATCATATCTCATCCCAGCTATCTTCTAAAAATTTCAAAACTTGACAAAACTATTGACAATTCTTCTAAACCAAAATTTGAACACCAAATAATGTGAAATCTGATCTCCTCCAAAAATAGAGATATCGACCAAAAATATTCTGAACCAATCATACTCCAAACTAAGCCAAAATTTCAGAAAGTTCAATATCCACCACTCAACAATTTTCTAAAAAACTGTTCAATCTATTCTGAACCAATGGTACCAGGGTTTGTGAGTTTCGTTTCTCTAGTGAATGGCCAGCAAATAGATTGAACAAATCAGTGTGGAAACAACGTACGTTTCTGTTGGTGTTCTAGATGTTGGTGGTTTGTTGGTGGTTGATCAGAGCATTAGAGAACAAGCCGAAACTTTCTCTGCTTCAGATCAACTCTTGAATGGAGGCTAGCGATAGACGACTTCAATCGGAATGGCAAAATGATGATGATTGAGTGCTTTTGCATGCGGCGGACGAGAGTGAGGCAACGACCAAGGAGAACAACGACTTCTCCTCAATTATTTGAGCGAATCACAGTTGGCAGTGTCCACAGGAAAGGAATGTTCGACGACAGTGGACCGGCTCATCTCGATTGTGGAGCAGATCGGCGGTGATTCTCCTCTCCAGCTAGGCAACGACCTTCCTTTCTCTCTCTCTGGTGATCGGAGCGGTGGTAGGATTTTGTCACCTCACTCTTTTCTTCTTCGTGGCGAAGAAGAAGGAACAATAAATAAAATTCCCTTCATTCTACTTGCTTGTTTGAGACCTCCCTGAATCAAAAATCTAATTTTCAGAAAACCTTCTAGGTTGCCCTAATACCAATTATTAAGAACTGAACGAGAATTGAAAAAAAAAAAAACACAAAAATAACGAACACTTAAATTTACGTGGAGAAACCTTCATGGAAAAAAAATCCACAGGCTGCAAAGAGAAGTCACGATTAAAATTGATACCATGAGTTTTATGACTTAAACATATATTTATACATTAAACTGGAATATTAAAAGAATGAGATTCCTAACATAGGCCTAACCAGTTTGGATAAGATAGAATTCAGATCACACTAAACTTTATTACTTACTTTTAACATGATTTGGGACATGATTAAAGGATTCATGAAGATTTGTTTTCTCTGCCATCTAGTCGCCATAAGAAACTGTTGTCATGTCCATCGCGAAAGCTCTGATCTTTCCCTGTTTTGAGTTTGCCAAAGTCGTGGTCTTTCCGAGCACCACGTTTGTAGCCAGAGGGTTTTGAATTAATCGTCAGTTACCATAGATCTGCTTCACTGCTCTCCATTCTCACTGTCAAACCATTTCGATTGGGGATGCCACCCGAGTTTCCTTTACAAAGTTGGATTTCTATCAAAAATAAAAAAAGTTGAAAATCTTTTAGATTTTTAGAAGGTTTTTGGGAGATTAAATTAATGATTTGGAGCAGATTTGGAATCGCGAGAATATCTCGATACTGTAGATTGTTTTCTTTGATTTGTGATATTTGCGATTAAATTTGATTTGACTTTCGGCTGATTTGTGATCATAAAATATCTAAATTTTAGAAATATTTTTTGAAATTTTGTGATATCCATGATTTTTCACTTCAATTTAAGAGTGAATATTTTATTAAAGCCAATAATTTTGTATCAGATATTTCGTGAAAAAATGTATTTTTTGGAGCGATGAGATTTTTGAAGTAGATTTTCCACTTTTGAGTCGAGATTCGATATTTCGTTATAGCATGGTAATGATAGTGAAATTAAAAGGGATTTAAAGAGCAGGTTTAATATGGCAAGTCAACAGGCGATATATATTTACTTATATTTGGATGACGCTTTGTTGAATTTAAAGACATTTTTCATAAAAACAATTATGTTTATTATCAATTAAGCCAACAAATGATATGTTGGGCAGCAGCAAAGGATAAAGTTAAGATCAGAAAGATTAGAACTCCACTCAATAATAATGAGTTCAATATGAAAAATATAAGGGTAGCCAAGAAAATACTTGGTATGAAAACGAAAAGTTTAAAAGTTAGAAAGTGTACATTCAGGCTTTCAGCAAGTTTTTTATAGGTTTAAAATGCACAAAGTAATATATGTTAACACTCTATTAGTAACTCATCGTACTTTAATCTGTCTTATGCCCACTGTCAAATAATGAGATTAGTTTTAAATGATGAGTTTTATATATCAGTGTAATGAGTTTCAATGAAACAGAGTTTCACATCTGGTTATTATTACATGTGTCGATTTTGATTATGCATGAGACATCGATAAGAATAAATCTCTCAAGATGTGTTTTAACTACGAAGGTTGTGTTATCCATTGGAAGGCAACCTATAGGATGTAGCGAGAGGCAAAGTACGAGACAATTACAGAAAAATTGCAAAGAAACCTTACGATTGAAAGGATTATTTAGCGAGTTACTGTTTACTTCAGTCATTTTGCAGTAGTCAGGTTCCTATCTTCCTTATTAAATGTCAAATATTTCATAAAAAGACAAAGCACATTAATACTTAATCTCATTTAATTTGTAAAGTTATTGGTTGTTGTTATTCTATAGTAATTAAAATCAGTACTCATAATAATCCTATGTTAAATGATCGAGTCACTTCCTTCACCCAAGTTCAAGTATTGTTGGATTTTGATTAGTGTCAAAATTTGCCACCAGTACATAGGAAAGGACAATTTTCCAAATAAAGATTGAAGGCTTCACCTTGCAATGAAATTTGCTCAAAGGAGAAGACTACAAGAGTTTAGTTACTTGATCTCTATTTAGATAGGACTAGAGACCCATGTTTAAAATTAGGATTTTTTTCACTTACTCTGGTATGCTTATAAGATTTAAAAAATTCACCGTATCTTGATTTTTCATAGGTAGATTTTAGGTCTCAGCCATTAGTTTTTTTTTTCATAGATGTTTTCTATGTTCAAATTTTTAGTGTTTGTGGTATTATTGTGGAATTACAACATAGATAATGGAGAAATAGATCTCCACGTTGAAGAAAACATACAAACATGAAGATGATCCAATGAGTTGGATGATCTTCTCTTCTAAAATCTGTCATGGGACATTGATATGATAATTATAACTTTACAGGGAAATTATAATTTTTTCCTCGTCTTGTTAAATTCCATATAAGAAGTTTTGATGTCAGTCATTCTATTAATGACGATGCCCATGGAAAGTCTCTCCATTGGCGAGGTTGAGGAGCAAGACAGGCCGAGTCTCATCACCGTAACCAACCATTCCTCCATTCTTCTTCCTTCCTCCATTTCATGGGTATCACTCTTTTCATGGGTAACGTAACTCTCTCTCCTTAGCACCTCCTCTTCTACTTTTCCATCATCTCCTGCTTCTTCTGCTGTTGTTGAACTTCACAGAGCAGCAGGGGGTCAACTATTTCCATTACGCGATTAGGGAATGCGCTAGACGCAAAGCAGTGAATATCCATGCCCTCTCTGAACATCGCGTCAGTGGGTCTTTTTCCGGTGAACATTTCCAGCAATATAATTCCGTAACTGTAGATATCTCCGACAATGGAAACTTTTCCGCCGATGCCGTACTCTGCAGTATGTTAAATAACATGATTTGTGCATAGATTTTACATACTGAGTGAAAATGTCGATTTATTGAAGAGAAAATGAAATTACCTGGAGGGATATATCCGATTGAACCCTTGAGCGAATTTGACATTGTCTGGGTATCAGCTGGGTCGTTTGATTTTTCAAATATGAACTTGGCTAACCCGAAATCTCCAACGTGTGCCACCATATCACCATCGAGAAGGACGTTGCTTGGCTTTAAATCACAATGGACGATAGGTGTTTGACAAGAGTTGTGGAGGTAATCTATTGCAGAGGCAACGTCAATGGCGATGTTGAGTCTCTGAATGAACGTCAACCTTTTGGTACATTTTCTATGGAGCCACTGGTCCAAATTTCCATTGGACATGAAATCAAATACTAAAGCTTTGAATTCATTACCATGTCTGTCAATACTTGAGCAGACTGTTATGATCTTGAGGAGATTACGATGTCGGATATTCTGCATCGCATTACATTCGGCCATGAAACTCTTGAAAGCTCCTTTCTGTTGAAGGTTCAGAACTTTGATGGCAACAACTGCTTCATTTCTTGAAAGAACCCCTCTATACACAGAGCCGAAACTACCCGAGCCAATCATATTATCCTCAGAGAATCCGTTAGTGGCTTGGTTGAGTTCTGAAAAGGAGATCAAGAATTGGATGTCTCTGGAGGGAGATGAAGCTAAAGCACTTTGTCTCGGTCTTTTCCTCCCCACAGTAAGATAAAGTACGCTCAGTAGAAGAACTAGAACAGCAATTGAGCTAAACACAGGGACTAACACCTTTAATAGTGGAAATTTGTGGAACTTCGTCTCTTTCGGAGGACATATTGGCAGGTTCAATTCTAGTGCACCTCCGCAGAGCTGATTGTTCCCCGCGACCGAAATGGCAGCAGCATTTGAAAAAATCCCACCTTCGGGCATTGCACCATTGAAATGATTGTAAGAAAGATTGAGATTCTTAAGAAAGATTAACTTGCCTAGAAATTCTGGAACTTGTCCGGACAAGTTATTGCGGGAGAGATCGAGCCATGTTAGACCTCTCAGATCCTCAAAAGATTGAGGTATTGTCCTTTCAAACTCATTGCCACACATGATCAACCTTACTAAACTAGTGCAACTCCCAAGTGAGTGAGGAATTGGTCCAGATAATTTGTTTTCCGACACATCCAACATGCCTAAATTTTGTAACTTTCCAACTTCCTCTGGTAGTGAGCCAGTTAGAGAGTTTTCTCTCAGGGCCAAGTAGATAGAAAGTGAAGAGAGAAGAAAGATCTCCTTAGGTATAGTTCCAGTTAATTTGTTGTGAGAAAGGTCGAGCAATATCAAGCTTTGGCACTTTCCGAGGCTAGAAGGTATGTTACCCGTGAAATTATTGTTATCCATATAGAGCCCAGAGAGTCTTGATAAGTTACCTATAAAGGACGTGATCGGCCCTGATAAGTTGTTTTCATTTAAATACAGTTCAACTAAGTTTTCAAGTCGCCCAAAATCATCACGGACTCTACCATTTAAATTGTTATTTTCTAACCCAAGAACTTCTAAGTTAATCAGGTTTTCGATTCCTGCAGGAATGAAACCATTCAACGAGTTTGAACCGAGAGCCAGACCTCTTAGTTTCCTCGAAAGGTTGGCTATGGATGGAGGCAGTTCTCCTTCAAAATAATTTTTAGAAATACCCAACGTATCTAGATTTGTACAATTGGCAAGGAAATTGAGAAAGTCCAACCCTTTTCCAAGTCTATTGTCATCAAAATCTAGTCTTGATAAATTTTGCAAGTTTCCAATACTTGGAGGGAGTGTCCCAGTGAAGCCATTTTGAGAAAAACTAAACACCTGAAGTTTTGAAGCATTTCCCATGGATGGCGGGACAGCTCCAGTGAAATGGTTAATACCCCCGGCAAAGATTTTAATGTTAGGTAAGGTTATTCCTACATTTGGTGGGATTGTCCCCTGCAGCTGGTTTTCAGTAACAGACAAGATGGAGATGGAAGAAATATTGAAAACAGCATGAGGCAGCTTACCAGACAGAGAGTTCCCATTAAATTTGAGTAGTTGTAGGCTCGGCAGAAGACCAAGTTCCATAGGTATGATTCCTTGAAAATTGTTGAGGGCAAGTGATAAATTTCGCAAGGCAGAAAAGTTTCCAATCCAAGCAGGGATTTTTCCTGTTAGATTATTACGACCAAGATTGAGAAAATATAATTTAGACAATGAGTTTAGCTCATCTGGAATCTTCCCAACCAGATAGTTGTAGCCCATATGGAGATATACAAGTTGTGTGCAGTGGCTTAAATTACCGGGAATCTCTCCGCTAAGACTATTCAGAGACAAATTCAGATGCTGTAGTCGCAGCAAACGACCGAGCTCTGGAGGAATTACGCCGCTAAAATTGTTGTCTCCCAAGCTCAAAACAGAGAGATAAGTGAGATTTCCCAAGGAAGGTGGTATTGACCCAACTAGCTCTTGAGCTTGAAGGTTCAATTCTGTTACTCTTTGACTAGTTCTGCTGCAGGTAACGCCAACCCAATCACAAAAATGAACAGAGTCATTCCAGAAGCTCATTCCAGCCACTCTGCTCTTGAAATCCTGTAAAGCCAAGTGGTCTGTTTCGTTGCCTAAAATGGGTGCAGAGTCCGCAAAGGACGCAATGCTCAGAAGCAGAAGAATCCCACAGAAACGCTGCATTTTGCTGGGCTAATACAAAATTTGATTTTGATAGAGGTATGCTGATAAACTCGTCTTATAGGAAAAAGTGGATAAACTCATTTATTATGGCTGTGGAAATTTCTGAATACAATCAATGTCCTAGCCGCCCAACTGGTTACAAAGTAGTTCAACTTAAACTTGGAGTTGGTAGCAGCTTTTATTGTTTTGTTGTTTAGCATACACTTTTTTAGGGTTTTTTTTTTTTTTTTTTAATTTTAAACCCTAAATTATTAATTTAAAAAAAAAACTCTTAAAATTTATTATTCATGGAACTAAACCTTAAAAATAATTTTAAAAACCCGTTTAATTTAATCTTAAAAATAATTAACTGAAATTACAATAAATCGTATAAGTATTATTAAATCACGGAACAACGATATTTGAAATATAAGCTTTTTTATAATTTTTTCCTATGCTTTCCAGAATACAAAGTAGTTGGTAGCAGCTTTTATTGTTTTGTTGTTTAGCATAAACTTTTTTAGGGCATTTTTTTAATTTTAAACCTTAAATTATTAATTTTTTTTTTTTTTTAAAAATCTTTAAAATTTACTATTCATCTAACCAAATCTTAAATGATTGATTTTTTGTTGTCTATCGAAGAGGACGGTTGGTTCGGTTGAACTGGTCGTCTTCTCTCCTGTTTAATTTAATCTTAAAAATAATTAACTAAAATTACAATAAATCGTATAAGTGTTATTAAATCACGGAACAACAGTAATTAAAATATAAACTTTTTTTTAATTTTTTTCTTATGCTTTCCGAAATTTTCAATAAAATTTAATTTGTGGAAAAAATGAATGGCATTCTAGAAACTCTCACTCAAACAAGGACTTCCCCAATCATCAATGAGAAAGATAACAGCTAGGGGTGGGCAGAACCGGCCCGGAACCGCAAAACCGGACCGGACCGGCGGTCTAGGCCGGTTCTCGGCCGGTTCTGCCTCCCATGGAACTGGTCCCGGTCCCATGGATTGAGGAACCGGGAACCGCGGTCCGGTTCCCGGTTCTTCATACCAGAACCGGGATTTCCCATGGGAGAACCGACCCATGGGTCGGCCCGGTGGGTTATCCGACCCATGGGTCAGATAACTTAAAAGAATAAAAAAAAAAAACTAAAACACTCCTTTCCTTCCCCCAGCGACTCAGAACTCAGAATCCCTAGCTCTCAATGCCTCTGCTCGCGCCGCCCCCCTCTCGTTGCCTCTGCTTGCACCGTCTCCGATCCGCTTTTGCTGCCTCTGCTCGCGCTCGCCTAGTCGCCTCCACTCTCGCTGCTTCTGCTCGCGACGTCTTCGCTCTCGCTGCCTCTCTTTGTGCCGTCTCCGCTCTCGCTGGCTCTGTTCGTGCTCGCCTCTGCTGGGCTCGCCTCGACTAATACTTCCCCTAGCGTGTGAACTACCAATAGCGATTGAAGCTCCTTATGCCCCCCTAACTAAGAACAAAGCACTTAGCTACTAGAAAAAAAACCAGAAGCCCGAAGGTCAATGACGCTAGCTAACCACTGAGAGACCTAGATAAATAAGTTGCGGCTAGCTAACTATCTGATAGAGATGCCACAGTTGCTTCTTCAGGAAGAGCTGCAAAGCGAATACCACTATGTTAGTTGCCTTCTTGCTAATAGAGCGGGCAGAAGGCGGGTACCACCTTTTTGCTTATGTCCCGTTCCTTCTTGATATATTAGATAAATAACTAATGCCGACCTTAGATATTTCTAATTTTTGTCTATTTTCATTATTTAAGAGAGCTGGCCTCGCCTCGCCTTTGCTCGCTTGGTAAGAAATTTTTAAAATACAATGGTGGATTCAATTGATCTTCTCACAACGTTTTACAATCCAAGTCGAAAAGCGTCTGGTTAGCTTTGATATTCTCACTGTTTATTGGATTGAAAAAAAAATAGTAATTTTAGTGGGAGGAACCGGTACCGAACCGGGACCGGACCGAGATTTTCGGTCCGGTTCCGGTTCGGTACCGGTTCCTCCCGGGGCCGGTTCCGGTTCTGGGCAGAAAAATCCCGGACCGTGCCCACCCCTAATAACAGCAGAGTCAGTGGAAGTAAACAACCTCCTCCATACGTTCCCCTAGCGTGTGAACTACCAATAGCGATTGAAGCTCCTTATGCCCCCCTAACTAAGAACAAAAGCAACTTAGCTACTAGAAAAAAAACCAGAAGCCGAAGGTCAATGACGCTAGCTAACCAACTGAGAGACCTAGATAAATAAGTTGCGGCTAGCTAACTAGCTGATATAGATGCCACAGTTGCTTCTTCAGGAAGAGCTGCAAAAGCGAATACCACTATGTTAGTTGCCTTCTTTGCTAATAGAGCGGCAGAAGGCGGGTACCACCTTTTTGCTTATGTCCCGTTCCTTCTTGATATATTATATAAATAACTAATGCCGACCTTAGATATTTCTAATTTTTGTCTATTTTCATTATTTAAGAGAGTTATAATCAAATTCTGCTCTACAAATATCGATGTCAACCACGTCTTGTAGAGGTGGGCGCGGTTCTGGTCGGTCCGGTTCCTATCCAGGACCCGAACCGAACCGAATCTTTTGGGATTTTTAACTCAAATTTATCAACCAACAGTGATAGATTTTTTATCAACCAACAGACAAAAATTTATCAACCAACAGTGAGGCAGCAAAAAACACATTTAGAACATAAATTACACATATAGTGTTGTCTGTGCATCGAGCGAATAGTGAGGATGAACAGTGCTGAGTCGTTGAACGGCGAACAGTTTCGATTCAGCAAGACCAACGCTGTTGATCGATGCTGAGTCCGGCTGCCCTGACGGTGGCGTGCGAGTTCGAAGTGAGAAGTGAGACTGTGAGAGTGAGAGACTAAGATGAGAGTCTGAGAGGACTAAGGGCGAGCGAGCGGCGAGCACGATATGCGATTGGCGCTGGAACTTGAACAACATGGCTTAGTCTGTGAGTCAGCCTTAATTTTAATTTCATTTTCGGTCTGGTCCACGGTTTTTTGAGATTTTGGCATGTGGATCATGGACCGAACCGAGTCCCACAGTAAATGTAGTAGGAGGACTAGTCCCAGACCGAGAACTGTGGATAATCGATCGAAATCGAACCGAAACCTTTGATCCAGTCCGGTTGTCAATACTCGGTCTGATCCAGTCCTGCCCCTGACGTCTTGTGCAATGTTCTCTAATCTCACATTCTCTTGGATCCTCTTATTCGTTAGTTCCCAACCTTTTCAAGCAAATTAGTGCCACGATGATTTTCAGCGCCAATGTACTTCTCGTATCCAAAATCACTCTATCCCCATGCAATAAAAGCAGATTATGATGCAACTATTGACATTGATGCGGTTAGTATGTCTTGGGCCATGATGGAAAGCACAAAAAAAACTTTTTCTCGTGTCTTCCACCATGCCAATATATCAAACGACTATCTTCATTATGGATTGAAACCAATGGTTGACTAAGACTTTTTCTCGTGTCTTCCACCATGCCAATATATCAAACGACTATCTTCATTATGGATTGAAACCAATGGTTGACTAAGACAACAACACAAATCTGAAAGAGTACTAGTTGGCAAAATGCTCTGCAACAGATTTTCTACTCTTAAAAATTTGAAAATGGATTTAAGGAAAAGAGACATTAAAACTAGTAGTAACATTAGAAGAGATTACATTTTCTCAATTAATGAAAAATAATAACTTTTTCAACACTAACAATGAGAAATTTTATGACAGAGACAACAACAAATAACATTCATCGAGAAAAATTTGCCTTTTAAAAAAAACTCTACCTTTTTCAATCAAACCTCATCAAAAACACTATCAGTTTCAGAATTGGCTTACCATCAATTAGAGCACTATGGTGGAGTTTTGTAGTGTAAGTTTGCCCGTAAAAATTGCTATGTTATATTAATTATTTTTATAGTGAAATCTTCGCGTTATTCGTGGTCAAATTATTTTGCGTTGACTCAAATTGTTGTGATTCTTTAACATTAGGCCACATAGGATTTTCAGTCAATTGGTAAATTTGAAAGCTACTGTGTGGTTAAAAATCCAAGAATGATAATATTGGGTAATTTGGAATTCATCCAAAGATTTTGGATAATGATCAAATTTTTCATAAATAAGAATTTAAAGATTTTATTTAATATATAAAATATATGTAACGTCTCATAGTGCACCGTTTCTACTTTAATTTTATTTAAAAGAGCTCACTTAAAATTTCAAAATCACTTCATTGAAAACGTACATCGGAAAACTTAAAATTCATAAATATTCATTAAAATCAAATAAATAATCTTAACTAGACATTTGAAAATAATACTTAATAAATTCATCCATAAACATGACGAAATAATGAGTGAAATAAAAACTCTTTTAATTCAAATAGAAATAAAATGCATGTTTTCCTGTTCATAGCCTCTGAATCGTTATTTGTATTAATACCGCATAACCATGTCATGAGAGCACATCTTTAACTATATCTTTCATTCGTTCCTTTCATCAACTACATCATAAAATTCATCACCTACATCAGAAAGTTCAAACTATAAGTCTATCGCTCAATAAAAGATGCATAAACTATCGTGAACATGTATGCAGATGCAATTTTCGTGAAAACAGTTTTATCGTGGTTCTTTCTCACCGAGTTTTTTATTCTTGTTTTAGTTTCGATATACAGTCCATATGTTGGAGGTGATTCAGTCTAAGGAAGCGAGAAGACACCTCATGATCTCGTCTTATGGGACAGCTAACTCGTAATCATGTCTCACAACAAAAGTTACGTTTATTCAGTCATTCTCTCATCTTTTCATCTTTTTGTATGTCTTTTTTGTCTTCTTTCTTTCTTTATTTCTTGCTTTTTTTTTTCTTTGTTTTCTTTATATATTTCTTAATAGAATTTTTTTTTCATGATGCTGAGTCATATATAACCATATGATGCAAAACATATTATATATTCGAAACAATTCATATGTTTTTTCTATTCAATCATAATTTACCATGTATCATAAAAACATCAATATTTCTACCTCTATAAAATAATCAAACAAAGCATATTCTCGATTTACATCATTGTCAATATAATTATATCATCTAGCAATTATTACAATCAAAAGTCTTTACAAAAAACAAATCATCAAATGATATCATCGTCAACATAATCATATTATCTAGCAACATAATCATAAATTACAATTAAAAGTCTATACTATAAAAAATTCTCAAGTCATTAATGTCGTAACATACTAAAAAACAAGCCCTCAAAATCTTATCATAACAAAAACAACTTAACCTAGCATTTTGTGATGCAAATCGATGGGTCAATGCATAAAACATCACTTACCTTAAGTCCATATTACGTAAACTTTTGCTTAATACGGGTATCCTTCACCTTCGAATTAACCTACCTATAGAGTTGCCGCGTATTAGTAAAAGAAAGTGAAGAGAAGATTTATAATCGAAAGATTTCCATGCAGAAACTCTAATCATAATGAAAATCCTAACCGTCTTCCTCAAGCATATAAACTCATGTGTTTACCTGTTTGAAGATCGAGGTCTATTAAGTTTAGGATTGCCTTGGATATTCTGAAGAAACTAGGGGGTAGCTCGCAATATTCAGACAAGAGAATGAGTGTTTAAGGTTATGTTTAATGCGCATAAATTGGTACAAAGTTGGTGCTTAAATAAGATCCAAATAAACTCTAAAAATAATGGTAAATAGCCCAAAATATCTCTAAAAATATAAGAAACTCTAATAAGTTTAGAAATATGAAATTTAGAAACCCAAAAATGTCAAAAAGTTACTAAAAGCGCAAATTTGGAGAAAATAGGCGTAGGGGATAGCGCTGGCCGCTAGGAGCATGAGCCCAGAGCCACGCGCCTCGGCCTGCGGCGCCTAGCACTCCCCGTGCATCTCTCGACGTGTCTTACGCGTGTTTTCTTGGGATTCCAACATTCCCAACATCTTGCTACAAGTCCTACTTCATGTTTTTCATTTGGTCTGCACACAAGGTGAACTTTAAACATCGTTTTGACTTCTAATTATAATTATTTTACTTAAAAATCATTCTTTTACATTTTCAATGACTCATCTTCTTTTAATGAATTATTGCCCATACTTGGAAAATCTTTAATTGAAGCTTAAAGTTTTTTGTTTTCCTCAATTCGTATCATTATATCATTTAACCCTCATGTAAATTGTATTACTTTCTCCCATATACTCCATAATAATTATAATAGTAATGTAAAATATAATTTGTCTTTGAATACAAAATTAAATCTTAACAGATTTATTGAATGTTACAATATATAGTTGATTTTATATATATATTAAATAAATAAGTAAATGAATAATTAAAATAATTAACAGAAATTTTTTTATTAAAAAGGTGAAACCCTTTTGCATGGCAGCATAGCGTCGTGTGAGAGAAAGGCCGAGAGAGAGAGGGTGATTCCCAGTTTTCATTTGATGGAAGTGTTCAATGTCATTTTCTTCGAGTTTGGACAACGTTCTTCAAGGGTAAGTTATTCTCTCTCTCCATTTGTCATGCTTGAAGTTTTGGGTAAATATTGGTTTCATATTTGTACTTAGAAACTCAAATCTTTTAGTTGTTTCTCAGCTATTTTGATAGATTAATATTGTATGCAAAGTTCTAAATCAATTAGGGTAAAACTCAATGGAAATGAGATGTTTTTTTGCTTATTCCCGTTGCAGAAAAACGCAAAGATGTCGACAACTGCTAGAGGTCAATCGACACTTCAACTGCGAGAGGTCGATCAACACTTCAAAGGGTCAACCGACATTGCTCTAAAGGGCCAACTCCTACTGAAACAGAGTCGAACAACGGTTGATCACTGCTGAAACAGAGCCGAACAAGGGTTGAGTGTTTTCCAAAAGAGTTGATCCCTGCCCTAAAAACACTTGTATTGTGATTTCTGTAACACCCGAAAACTTTACCCAATATTTTAGCTATGTGTTTAGAGTTTCGCACAAAATCTTAGGGAGTTACCCAAACGAAAGATAAATGGATGGAGAAACAAAAATTTAGAATTTTAGAGGGATTAATTAAAAGAAGAATTTAAAATGTATATGGTATATGGTTTATTGGATTAACTTAATAAGTTAAATTAAGGTTGAATTAAATGCAAAGCTTCTTCATCAAGCCACTACAATCCATGTATCCAAACAACCCACCTACCTCCCCTCCTTTTTTTTCTCCAATAGAACATCTCTCTCTCTCTCTCTCTCTCTCTCTCTCTCTCTCTCCTCTCTCTCTCTCTCCTCTCTCTCTCTCTCCTCTCTCTCTCTCTCCTCTCTCTCTCTCCTCTCTCTCTCTCCTCTCTCTCTCTCTCTCTCTCCTCTCTCTCTCTCTCTCCTCTCTCTCTCTCTCTCTCTCTCTCCTCTCTCTCTCTCTCCTCTCTCTCTCTCTCTCCTCTCTCTCTCTCTCCTCTCTCTCTCTCCTCTCTCTCTCTCTCCTCTCTCTCTCTCTCCTCTCTCTCTCTCCTCTCTCTCTCTCTCCTCTCTCTCTCTCTCTCTCTCCTCTCTCTCTCTCTCCTCTCTCTCTCTCTCTCTCTCTCTCCTCTCTCTCTCTCTCTCCTCTCTCTCTCTCTCTCTCTCCTCTCTCTCTCTCTCTCTCTCTCTCCTCTCTCTCTCTCTCTCTCTCTCTCTCTCTCCTCTCTCTCTCTCCTCTCTCTCTCTCTCCTCTCTCTCTCTCTCTCTCTCTCTCCTCTCTCTCTCTCCTCTCTCTCTCTCTCCAGCTCTCTCTCTCCTCTCTCTCTTCTGTTCTTCATCAGCCAAACCCATCATTTTTTATATTCTTTTGTGTTTTCTTTTCTCTTCTTCAAGCGGAAAACAACAGCTTCTCCCTCCCCTCTTCCCCTTTCCCTCTCTGCTGAAGCCCCACATACGAGGAAGAGAAAACACTTCTCCCTTCCTTGTTATTTTTTTCCCTCCTGCGCCAGGCGAACACCCACCCTACGCAGTCATCCCTTCCTTCCCCTCGAGTTTGTTCCTTCGGCCAGAGTTTCTGTCGTCGCTCGCTCAGTAGACCGAATCCCCCCCCTCCTCTTTGGTGTATAAGGTAAGATAAGTGCTTTCTCTTGATAGTTCCTATGTTTAGGGTTAAGGGTGTTGGTTATTGTTAGGATCGATGGATTTGTTAAACGATTGGTGACTGGAGAGTGCGATGCACGAAAATTCAGAAATAAACGTTCAATCCCCTGTTATTTCGTGCCTGAATGTCGACATTTGAATTCTGGTTGTGATTGAGATTTGGTTGCTGTATTTCTCTTTTGTTGGATGCTTAATCATGATGTGTAAGCATACTGATGGTTTTATGGTGAGTTTTTGGCTATTGGTTGGAGTTAGAGAAATCTAAAAATCTGAGTTTTCATTGAATGTTGAACTTTGGTTAGGAAGAGGAGAAGTTTTGTTTGTTGAACAAGGAGGCACAAAACTGTTGGATCTTGATTGCTGAAATTTGTCCTTTTCATGATGTTTAATTATGTGTAAATGAATGTATATGGTTGAAATGTAAAGGAGTTGGTAAATGGGTTGAAGTTTGGAAAATTTGGAATAGTTGTTAGCATTTCGTTTAAAACTAGTGCATTGAGACGTTTAGATTGAACTTGATTGAGAAATTGTATTTGGAAGTACTTGGACTTATTGAAATTGAATTGCCGACATTGGAATCGATAATTATACATGTGTGTGATACTGAATTGAGGTTTACTGCCATGAAATGTAATTGTAGAGTTTTGATGTTCAACGTTGTAGTTGATGAAATGTATTGATTTTGGATAAGGGTTATGAATTATATGGCAAATATTAGTTATAGAAATTGATGTGAAATTACCTTGTTATAGGTCGAACATGGTAACGGAGTAGGATTCAGGTACCTCGGTTGCTAAAGACGACAAGTAAGTAATGTTGCATGTTATAGGTTTGTGCAACACCGAGACGTTCAAGATTTTCAACTCTGCTGCAAACAGGTAAGTTCATAACCGTAGGTTGGCCCTTAAGGCCCTACATCACAGAGGTACTAGGTTTTCTGTTCTGTCGGGTAGTTTTGGGTAGAAACGTTATAGCTTCTGTTCAGTTCATGTTCTGAGTTGTCTGTTTAGTTCCAGTTCTGAGATGTCTGTGTTCTGTTTATAAACCGCTCTGTTATTTCTGATGTCTGCTGTTATAGGTTCAGGCACTGAGATTGTCATGCATACACGTTTTACTGAAAATCCATGCAAAACCGATTTCTGTACACCGTTTGAAACTAATAAGATAAAATATGACTGAAATGTATCAGGTTAAGTGCGGGACGGGGACTGGCCCCAGAACTGTTTACTGATTACTGTTTACTATACTGTTCCCCTGAATGTGCCTGATAGTGCACCCTCCCCCTTCCCCACTGTTTCCCCGAATGTGCCTGATAGTGCACCCTCCCTCTTCCCCACTGTTTCCCCGAATGTGCCTGATAGTGCACCCTCCCCCTTCCCCACTGTTTCCCCGAATGTGCCTGATAGTGCACCCTCCCCCTTCCCCACTGTTTCCCCGAATGTGCCTGATAGTGCACCCTCCCCCTTCCCCACTGTTTCCCCGAATGTGCCTGATAGTGCACCCTCCCCCTTCCCCACTGTTTCCCCGAATGTGCCTGATAGTGCACCCTCCCCCTTCCCCACTGTTTCCCCGAATGTGCCTGATAGTGCACCCTCCCCCTTCCCCACTGTTTCCCCGAATGTGCCTGATAGTGCACCCTCCCCCTTCCCCACTGTTTCCCCGAATGTGCCTGATAGTGCACCCTCCCCCTTCCCCACTGTTTCCCCGAATGTGCCTGATAGTGCACCCTCCCCCTTCCCCACTGTTTCCCCGAATGTGCCTGATAGTGCACCCTCCCCCTTCCCCACTGTTTCCCCGAATGTGCCTGATAGTGCACCCTCCCCCTTCCCCACTGTTTCCCCGAATGTGCCTGATAGTGCACCCTCCCCCTTCCCCACTGTTTCCCCGAATGTGCCTGATAGTGCACCCTCCCCCTTCCCCACTGTTTCCCCGAATGTGCCTGATAGTGCACCCTCCCCCTTCCCCACTGTTTCCCCGAATGTGCCTGATAGTGCACCCTCCCCCTTCCCCACTGTTTCCCCGAATGTGCCTGATAGTGCACCCTCCCCCTTCCCCACTGTTTCCCCGAATGTGCCTGATAGTGCACCCTCCCCCTTCCCCACTGTTTCCCCGAATGTGCCTGATAGTGCACCCTCCCCCTTCCCCACTGTTTCCCCGAATGTGCCTGATAGTGCACCCTCCCCCTTCCCCACTGTTTCCCCGAATGTGCCTGATAGTGCACCCTCCCCCTTCCCCACTGTTTCCCCGAATGTGCCTGATAGTGCACCCTCCCCCTTCCCCACTGTTTCCCCGAATGTGCCTGATAGTGCACCCTCCCCCTTCCCCACTGTTTCCCCGAATGTGCCTGATAGTGCACCCTCCCCCTTCCCCACTGTTTCCCCGAATGTGCCTGATAGTGCACCCTCCCCCTTCCCCACTGTTTCCCCGAATGTGCCTGATAGTGCACCCTCCCCCTTCCCCACTGTTTCCCCGAATGTGCCTGATAGTGCACCCTCCCCCTTCCCCACTGTTTCCCCGAATGTGCCTGATAGTGCACCCTCCCCCTTCCCCACTGTTTCCCCGAATGTGCCTGATAGTGCACCCTCCCCCTTCCCCACTGTTTCCCCGAATGTGCCTGATAGTGCACCCTCCCCCTTCCCCACTGTTTCCCCGAATGTGCCTGATAGTGCACCCTCCCCCTTCCCCACTGTTTCCCCGAATGTGCCTGATAGTGCACCCTCCCCCTTCCCCACTGTTTCCCCGAATGTGCCTGATAGTGCACCCTCCCCCTTCCCCACTGTTTCCCCGAATGTGCCTGATAGTGCACCCTCCCCCTTCCCCAGGGGTGAGCAAAAACCGGACCGGATCGAAGAACCGGATTGGAACTGAAAATTTGGTCCGGTTCTGGGTGGTTTTTTACTTTAAAAAATCGAAATTCGGTTTTTTTGTAAGTGAACCGAAAAATTCGGTTCGGTTTTCGGGTTTAGTGAGACAAACCCGAAAAAACCAGAACCGAATTAGATGAAAACCTGGCTCGCCTCGCATCGCTCTCTTCTCTTCTTTCTCTTCACTTCAGTCTTCAGAATCGTCGCTGCCCTGGACAGTGGAACGGCGAAGTGCGAACCATACGCCCGTCGCCCAGCGCCCAGCCCAGCCGGCAGCCGACGGCTCTCTGCTCGCACAGTCGCAGTTCGCAGTCGCCGACGCCCAACCACTCTCTGAGCGTCACTCGTCGCCTGCAGGCTGCGAAGCTCAAATCTGGAAAATCTTACACTCATATTGCACAAGAGACTGGCCTCACTAACGTTTACGTGGCTCAGCTATTGCGCCGACAAGCTCACCTAAAGTCTGAGACCGCCCCCAAACTCCGCGTTGCTTTGCCTGCTCTCACTGATGATCTCGTCCAGGAGATGCTGAGGCCTCCAATGAGGTCGTACGATCCCCAATTGATCCAAGAACCTACCATTTACAGGTTTCAATCCATTCCCCTTGACTGTTTATGCTCTTTACTCTTTAGTAGGGTTTATGTGTCTTTCCTCTGTAACTCTGGATACGTATGTAGTTCTGTTTTCTTGATTTGTAAGCTATTTTTATAAGAAAATGAGTAATTTGGTGCTGATTTGAAACTATCACATCTTAATGCATAAGATTTGAATTAGATTGTAGACTTAGCTACGGCTATTCCTCGGACAGAATATATATATATTTTTTTCAATTGACAGCTGAATCCATTCTTGGTCGTTGTTTTTGTTTTTATATTATCAGAGTTTCTTTATCCTCTTGATTTTCCTTTAACATTAAGATGAACGATTGATTGGAGGAGTTTATACAGTCTGACCCTGTTGAATTTGATTGTCTTTGAGTGCATATTATGCTGATTTCTTATTTGTAGGTTGAATGAAGCAGTCAATCATTTTGGAGAGAGCATCAAGGAAATAATCAACGAGGAGTTTGGTGATGGCATGTAAGGAAAATTTTAATTTCACGTTTTAATTTCACGATTGTTCCTGTTTTCTTGTATTTAGTTTCTATTTTTGATGTCCAGAAGTGTAAGATTGATACTATAAATGTTTATGGGAGAAGTTGGAAGTAAATTGGAAAACTGGTCTAGTCTTTGTTGGAGTATCTTTACATTTTTTTTATTAAAACTTCAATTTTTATTAGCTCTATGGTGAACATGCCAATGTTTTAGAAAACTTTATCCGATAAGTTAGAAGTAAATTGTTAGAGTTCCTTTATATTTTTTTTTATTAAAACTCCAATTTTTATTAGCTCTCTGGTTTAGATTGGGAACATGCCAATGTTTTATATATTTATTGTTGTTCCATTAAATTTTTATACATTTTTTATATCGAATTAAACTATTATATTATTTATTATTTTTGTTTGGAATTAAAAAAAAAATGTAAGTGGGAAAACCGGAACCGGAACCGAAATTCGGATCCGGTTTTAGTCCGGTCCTTAAAAAAATTAAAACAGTCCCGGTCCTAAAAATTAAAAACCGAATTTTATTATTCTGGTTCTAATTTTTCTAAAACCGGACCGGACCGGTTTTTGCTCACCCCTACCTGATAGTGCACCCTCCCCCTTCCCCACTGTTTCCCCGAATGTGCCTGGTAGTGCACCCTCCCCCTCCCCTACTGTTTGCCAGTTCCCCTATAAGCCCCACTTAATTCTACTGCCACTGTAACTAAATGCTCTGTACTGTCACCGTATTCTGAAAAATTGCATGCATAGCATTTTGCATCACTGCATACCGATTATGTCTTATTGAGTTTTAGACTCATAGGTGAACTCTCTGATGTAGGTACTGAACCCGAACCCGAGGATCTTGTTCCTCAAAATGATGATCTAATGTAGGGGGTGGATCGAGCTCATGGGGTGGTTGCTGCAGTCAGACACTGTTTTCTGTCCCGAGGTTTGAGTTTTAGTTTTCAAAGTAAAGTTTATATCTGTAAACTCTTCTGGAATTCTGTTGTGTTTGTTTTAAAACTCTATTAAGGTTCTGTGTTTTGCTTTAAAAACTCTGTAGGAGATTCTGTTGGATATATATATAATGTATCAGTTCTGATGTCCAAGTTTTAAATCTCTGTTGACAGTTGATAGTTGTCTCCTGAAATATTCTGTACTAATGCCTTGAAATGTTTTGAAAACATTCTGGAACTGCTTGAGTTCTCTCTTTTCAGGTCATGCATGAATGGTCTTGAGTTTTAGAGTCATCCATGCAGTTTGTCTTCTTGAACCCCTGTCACTTGTAGAGCATGATTCAAAACTTTGTTTTGAAATCGGGTTTTGAAGGTTTGAAACCTTTATGCCTTCTGTTTTGAGGTTTTCTGCTGGTAGTCACTGTTCCCATTTTGTCCTATTCGCATCTACCGCCAAACAGTGTTACTGCCTTAGGTTTTCATCTTCCGATTTCAATTGCTGTCTGCATCTTCCGATGACGTCAGAACGTCTTCCGGCTGACGTCATCACCTTCTGCCGATTACGTTTACTATCTGTATCTGCCGATGACATCATCACATCTTCCGATGACATCATCACATCTTCCGATGACGTCACCACACATTCCGATTTCATCTGCTGCCTTTATCTTCCGATGACGTCATCCACATCTACCGACTGACGTCAGCTATTTTGTCCTATTCAATCCACCGATAGCTTTTGTCTTTCCACCCAGTTTTACTCAGCATCTACCGGTTGACGTCATCCATCTACCGGCTGATGTCATCAACTTCTGCCAATATGGTTTAATGTCTGCATCTGCCGATTGACGTCATCTCCGTTTCTGCCTTTACATTTACATCTACCGCCTGACATCAGCTGTTTTGTCGTATTTGAATCCACCGCTGCCCGCTGCCCGATTTGTTTCATTTCCTTTGATTATTTACACCCACCGCTGCCCGTTTTCCTTTTAGAGACATATCCACTGATCCTTTTAGAATCTTAATTCCCGCTGCCCGTTTCCCTTTTAGAGACATATCCACTGATCCTTTTAGAATCTTACTTCTGATTTCTGCCCTTTTTAAATTTAGTCTTCCGCCATCTTCCGTTCAATTTTAATTCACATCCATCGCCAGCCTTATGCTATGTTTTCTGCTTTATTTCCTGTTTCGATTCTGTCATTTAATTGTGAAGTCTGTTTTCAATATTAATATGTCTTCCCGTTTTAATTCTGCCATGCATTTCTGGAATCCGATTCCAATGTCGTTGTCTACCGTTTCCTACATCTCCGTTTTCAAAAAATAAAATAAAATAGTCACCGTTTTCCGATTACTGTCCCGGAGTGGCGGCTCCAATCCCGTACCCCGATCGGGTTCGGTTTTGGGCCGTCACAATTTCACTGCCTTTTACAGTTTCCTTTCGCCTTGGGTTTCTAGTCCTAGTATAGGACTCATCCATGTCTCACTAGTGTTTCAAAGGGATAATGTAATACCCGGGATTTTTTTCCTTTAACGTACGCAGCCTTAGATTAGACCATGTATGATGAATTTAAAAGTGATATTGGAGAAAAACTATAAGTTGAAGTGATCAATGTTTTGTGTTAAATTTAATATAAGTGAATAAAAGTGAGAAGAAAAATTTGAGAGGAAACAAAAGATTTAAGTGGTTAGTGATTGTTGTGGTTGTTTTAATGGAAATGACAATAAAAGTGAAGAAGGAAGATTAAAGGGGAAATCATCCACGTTGGGAATGAGGGAGAAAAATAAAGAATAAAAGAAGATTAAGTAATGGAAGAAAAAGTGTTGAAAAGTCAAAAAGAGAAGGTTGAAAATTCAAAGGAAGAGATGAACCAATGAGAGAAGAAAAAAAAAAAGAATTAAAGGTAAGTGAATAAGTGAATGAAAAGTAAGGGAGGGGAAGGTATTCACGTGGGATTTGTTAACAAATGAGGGAGGGGTGATTTTATAAAAAATAAAAAAGTGGTGGAAAAATAAAAAAGGTGGAAAATGTGAATGTTATAAAAATGGATAAGTTTGGTGATTAAATGGCAAAATTCCTTTCCTTCTCTTCTTCTTCTCCACGAACTCCTTGGTAGCCATTGTTAGGGTTTGTCTTCTCTTCTCTTCATCAATTTGTCAAGGTTTTAAGGTAAACAATTGTTGATTTTTTATAATAAAGCATTTAGGTGAAAGATTTTAGGGTTTTATTGATGATTTGGTGAGGTTTAGTGAGGGTTTGGAAAACCCTAATGGAGAGCTCCGAATTTTCATGTCTTTGCTGTGTTTTCTTTGTATATTTGATGATTTAAACATTGGATATGATAGTTTAGGTAGGTTAGGTGGTTAGATGAGAGAATGGTTGAGAGTTGTGAAAAAACTGAATTTTTGTGTTATGTGCACCGAATCTGTTTTGGTGTTTTCGGTTTTGCCAAGTTGCTTAATTGTTGAATTTGAGTGTTTCAATGGATAGTAGACGTGTAGAGGTTTACGGAATGGGGTGGCACGTCGAAATCTGTTGAAAAACGAGGAAGTTATGGCCGATTGAAGTTTGGACAACGAAAATGGGGGAAAAATCGAGTTTTGGGTTTTTATGTTGTAGAGTTAGTTGGTTTGTGTTAGAAATGGAGTAAGTATTCTTTAAATTATGTTTTGGTGATTTTAAGTGATTTTTCCCATTAATGTGCTAGGTTAACGTGTTAGTGAATTGTGCACTCGGAGTGAGCTAACACGTGTGGGAGTTCAGGTAAGTAGTGGATCGCTTGTGTTTTGCCTTCGGGCCTACACCATGGAACGGTAGGGAATTGTTTGCTTGGTTGTTTTGTTTTTGTCTTGTGTTGTGCATTGTATGTGACATCCATCATGGTTTTCAAACTACGAAATATGTGTTTTGAGTATTGTTTGCAGTTGGTGAAAGTGAAATGTAAAGGTAAAAAGATATGTGAGGCAATGTGAACTTTTGTGGAGTAGCCTCGTCGCGAATAGTGCCTGAAAGAATGGCAGTTCGGGAGGGTTCCACAAAAGAGTTGTGGTGGTCTCTTGTGGAGTAGCCTCGTCGCAAATAGTGCCTGGAAGAATGGCGATTCGGAAGGTTATCACAAGGTAGCCTCGTCGCGAATAGTGCCTAGAAGAATGACAATTGGGGAGGTTATCACAAGGTAGCCTCGTCGCGAATAGTGCCTAGAAGAATGACAATTGGGGAGGTTATCACAAGGTAGCCTCGTCGCGAATAGTGCCTAGAAGAATGACAATTGGGGAGGTTATCACAAGGTAGCCTCGTCGCGAATAGTGCCTAGAAGAATGACAATTGGGGAGGTTATCACAAGGTAGCCTCGTCGCGAATAGTGCCTAGAAGAATGACAATTGGGGAGGTTATCACAAGGTAGCCTCGTCGCGAATAGTGCCTAGAAGAATGACAATTGGGGAGGTTATCACAAGGTAGCCTCGTCGCGAATAGTGCCTAGAAGAATGACAATTGGGGAGGTTATCACAAGGTAGCCTCGTCGCGAATAGTGCCTAGAAGAATGACAATTGGGGAGGTTATCACAAGGTAGCCTCGTCGCGAATAGTGCCTAGAAGAATGACAATTGGGGAGGTTATCACAAGGTAGCCTCGTCGCGAATAGTGCCTAGAAGAATGACAATTGGGGAGGTTATCACAAGGTAGCCTCGTCGCGAATAGTGCCTAGAAGAATGACAATTGGGGAGGTTATCACAAGGTAGCCTCGTCGCGAATAGTGCCTAGAAGAATGACAATTGGGGAGGTTATCACAAGGTAGCCTCGTCGCGAATAGTGCCTAGAAGAATGACAATTGGGGAGGTTATCACAAGGTAGCCTCGTCGCGAATAGTGCCTAGAAGAATGACAATTGGGGAGGTTATCACAAGGTAGCCTCGTCGCGAATAGTGCCTAGAAGAATGACAATTGGGGAGGTTATCACAAGGTAGCCTCGTCGCGAATAGTGCCTAGAAGAATGACAATTGGGGAGGTTATCACAAGGTAGCCTCGTCGCGAATAGTGCCTAGAAGAATGACAATTGGGGAGGTTATCACAAGGTAGCCTCGTCGCGAATAGTGCCTAGAAGAATGACAATTGGGGAGGTTATCACAAGGTAGCCTCGTCGCGAATAGTGCCTAGAAGAATGACAATTGGGGAGGTTATCACAAGGTAGCCTCGTCGCGAATAGTGCCTAGAAGAATGACAATTGGGGAGGTTATCACAAGGTAGCCTCGTCGCGAATAGTGCCTAGAAGAATGACAATTGGGGAGGTTATCACAAGGTAGCCTCGTCGCGAATAGTGCCTAGAAGAATGACAATTGGGGAGGTTATCACAAGGTAGCCTCGTCGCGAATAGTGCCTAGAAGAATGACAATTGGGGAGGTTATCACAAGGTAGCCTCGTCGCGAATAGTGCCTAGAAGAATGACAATTGGGGAGGTTATCACAAGGTAGCCTCGTCGCGAATAGTGCCTAGAAGAATGACAATTGGGGAGGTTATCACAAGGTAGCCTCGTCGCGAATAGTGCCTAGAAGAATGACAATTGGGGAGGTTATCACAAGGTAGCCTCGTCGCGAATAGTGTGAACACGATGTGTGCCTCGGATTTGGCTTTGCATGGTCAACGCGTGACCATCCTGTTAGGATAGGTATCTGCTTGACTCACAAGTGAAAGTGAAGAGTAATGAAAGGAGAATGAGTTGAACACAACCGAGAGTTAGAAACCGCATGCATTAGGGTTGTGTGTGAGGGTTGTTTGTGCACTGTGCATTATGTTTTCGTATGCATTATTCCCTACTTACTAAGCATTAGGCTTACGTTTTGTGTTATGTGGTGTAGGTGTCGACGGGAGTACAGGTGAGAGCTATGAGGAAAGCTAGGATTGAGACGCAGTCGATGATGTACGTGGTATGCCGGTGCAGGCAGTTGTCGGGGCGTCTCGACCATGGTCTTCGGGGGATGTGGGGCTTTGTATTTTGGTAGTTTATTGTAGATTTCTGTTTATGGAAATGATGGGAATTCATAACTCTTGTTGGTTGATGTTTGAAAAGTTATAGTTAAGTTAAGGGTGATGTGTCGCCCTATATTGTGGATTTTCTTCACTTAGGGATGTTAGTATTATAGTTTCCCTCTTTACTGCTATTTGGAGATTTCGTATAGTTTCCATCTTTACTGTTATTTGGAGATTTCGTATGCTAGATAGTTGAGTGGATAGTTGGGTAAGAGTATTCTGGATCTAGTTGAGGATTGATTCGTTTGCAGGTACCTAGCATTTTGGAGGCTCCATTTTCAGGCGTTACTTTGTCGAAATTTTTGGGGAGGACGCCGTGGTGCTTAACGGTTAGGATTAAGGGAAATTAGTGAGTCTAGGTAGCTAGGTATGACATAAGAGAGTTTCGGGAGACTTAGCTTTAAATTTCGCTGTGTTCGATTTTTTATGTTTTAGGGTTTATAAAAATTATTTTAAACGTCGTTTTCATCGGGGTTAGACTGAGCCAAGTAGCGCACCGAGCCAAGGTGGGTTCGGGAGCGTTACAGATAATTTTGACCTTAGTTTTGTGAAAGATTCTGACAACTTTGAAGATTACAAATTTATTCCGAGAGGGCCACGCCTGTTGGCAAGAAGAGCTAGTGTCGTTAAGAAAGGAGCTTTATACTTTTTGCGTTGCATATTTTATAAAACTTTATTTTGGTGGATTCCCCCTTATGAAAACCTGACGGACTTGATCGTCAGCACACCAATTTTTACGTATATATATTCATGTTTTACACGTTTATTATTAACACATGGTATTTTATTTCTTGTTTATGGGTTACATACTAGAGGATGAATTCTCTTAATGTTTTGGATAGTTTAATATCAAAGCATCATGAGGCTATCTTAGTACGTCTTCTGCTATGTGAAGATATTTTGTTTGCATGTTATGAAAATGGGTAATAGGACAGTGATATCTTGCTCTTTGGGTTTTGAATCTCTGATCATGTTATATTTATTAATTATGATTTTACGGGTTGTGTCGTCGCTGACCATTGTTCACGAGCAACCCGGATGACGCTAATCTTCAGATTGCCGTCACTTTCATTTCTTTCTGGTTGATGAGATGTTGTCTGATCTTTAGATCGCCGCCTTTATTTGATAGTATACTTGAGAGGTTACTTGAGAGGTTCTTGTGTGATCCTCTTTTTCACCGGGGATAATTTTTAAAGTAAAAACACGATGATAGTAATTTTGATATAATTCTCTATGTATACAACAATGTTTTAATTGTTGCTTCATCGATGGCTCATGGAGCACGTTTCTTAAAATGATGAAAAATAAACTTGTTTTAAAAATATATTTCTAAGTCCATGTACGCCATGTGAATCGTGGTTTAAGATGAAAGATAAAATACGTTTTACATACATTTAGTGTAAGTTTTCTACTGAGTGAATCACTCACTCCAATTCCAATGACCATCTCCCTTTCTAGGCAAGGATAAGAGTGGCTAGCAATGGTAGGGCAGAGGCAATTTCCTTGTTTTCTTATTATTTTAATTGGAATGATTTCCTTGTTGTCTGGTGAGAACATATTTCTATTTGGGTTTGTATAAGAATATTTGAAGTAGTGTTGATTATTTAGTATTTCTTGCACAATCATTTAAATTATCTCACTATTATTTACCTAGTCACTACACGGACTTAGGCCAATCTCATGTGGGCTAGTGCTCAATCAAAATCCAAGTCTTCCACTATAATTTGAGCCTTTAGTTGGGCGATTGAGTCTTTTCTGAGGATCAAGTTGTTCGACCTGGCTTTGCTGTCTAGGCCCACCTCTGTGTTGTGACGGTGCTAGAAACCTCCTCGATTATGTGCTCTCTAAGTAGGATTAGGTTTGATTGAACATTTTCTAGGTCGGTCAACGACCATTTAGGTGCATAAGAGACCATTTAGGTGGAATTTGATTAGTGTCAATTGTTAAATTTGCCACCACTACATAGGAAAGGACAATTTTCCAAATAAAGATTGAAGGCTTTACCTTGCATTGAAATTTGCTCAAAGAAGAAGACTAAAAGAGTTTAATGACTTGATCTCTATTTAGATAGGACTAGACCCGTGTTTAAAATTAAGATTTTTTTCACTTGCTCTGGATGTTTATATGATTCAAAAAAGTTATCATATCTTGATATTTTATTTGAAGATTTTCTGTCTCCGCTGATAGTTTTTTTTTTCAGTAGCGTTCAAATTTTTAGTGTTTTTGCTATTATTGTGGAATTACAACATCGATAATGGAGAAATAGATCTCCACGTTGAAGAAAACATACAAACATGAAGATGATCCAATGAGTTGGATGATCTTCTCTTCTAATAATATAACTTTTGAGCTAATTTGATTAAATTACAGGGAAATTATAATTTTTTCTTCGTCTTGTTAAATTCCATATATGAAGTTTTGATGTCTGTCATTCTATTAATGACGATGCCCATGGAAAGTCTCTCCATTGGCGAGGTGGAGGAGCAAGACAGGCCGAGTCTCATCACCGTAACCAACCATTCCTCCATTCTTCTTCCTTCCTCCATTTCATGGGTAACGTAACTCTCTCTCCTTAGCACCTCCTCTTCTACTTTTCCATCATCTCCTTCTTCTTCTGGCTGTTGTTGAACTTCACAGAGCAGCAGGGGGTCAACTATTTCCATTACACGATTAGGGAATGCCCTAGACGCAAAGCAGTGAATATCCATGCCCTCTCTGAACATCGCGTCAGTGGGTCTTTTTCCGGTGAACATTTCCAGCAATATAATTCCGTAACTGTAGATATCTCCGACAATGGAAACTTTTCCGCCGATGCCGTACTCTGCAGTATGTTAAATAACATGATTTGTGCATAGATTTTACATACTGATGAAAATGTCGATTTATTGAAGAGAAAATGAAATTACCTGGAGGGATATATCCGATTGAACCCTTGAGCGAATTTGACATTGTCTGGTTATCAGTTGGGTCGTTTGATTTTTCAAATATGAACTTGGCTAACCCGAAATCTCCAACGTGTGCCACCATATCACCATCGAGAAGGACGTTGCTTGGCTTTAAATCACAATGCACGATAGGTGTTTGACAAGAGTTGTGGAGGTAATCTATTGCAGAGGCAACGTCAGCGGCGATGTTGAGTCTCTGAATGAACGTCAACCTTTTGCTACATTTTCTATGGAGCCACTGGTCCAAATTTCCATTGGACATGAAATCAAATACTAAAGCTTTGAATTCATTACCATGTCTGTCAATACTTGAGCAGACTGTATTGATCTTGAGGAGATTACGATGTCGGATATTCTGCATCGCATTATATTCGGCCATGAAACTCTTGAAAGCTCCTTTCTGTTGAAGGTTCAGAACTTTGATGGCCACAACTGCTTCATTTCTTGAAAGGACCCCTCTATACACAGAGCCGAATCTACCCGAGCCAATCATATTATCCTCAGAGAATCCGTTAGTGGCTTGGTTGAGTTCTGAAAAGGAGATCAAGAATTGGATGTCTCTGGAGGGAGATGAAGCTAAAGCCCTTTGTCTTGGTCTTTTCCTCCCCACAGTAAGATAAAGTACGCTCAGTAGAAGAACTAGAACAGCAATTGAGCTAAACACAGGGACTAACACCTTTAATAGTGGAAATTTGTGGAACTTTGTCTCTTTCGGAGGACATATTGGCAGGTTCAATTCTAGTGCACCACCGCAGAGCTGATCGATCCCCACGACCGAAATGGCAGCTGCATTTGAAAAAATCCCACCTTCGGGCATTGCACCATTGAAATGATTGTAAGAAAGATTGAGATTTTTAAGAAAGATTAACTTGCCTAGAAATTCTGGAACTTGTCAGGACAAGTTATTGTGGGAGAGATCGAGCCTTGTTAGACCTCTCAGATCCTCAAAAGATTGAAGGTATTGTCCTTTCAAACTCATTGCCACACATGATCAACCTTACTAAACTTGTGCAACTCCCAAGTGAGTGAGGAATTGGTCCAGATAATTTGTTTTCTGACACATCCAACATGCCTAAATTTTGTAACTTTCCAACTTCCTCTGGTAGTGAGCCAGTTAGAGAGTTTTCTCTCAGGGCCAAGTAGGTAGAAAGTGAAGAGAGAAGAAAGATCTCCTTAGGTATAGTTCCAGTTAATTTGTTGCGAGAAAGGTCGAGCGTTATCAAGCTTTGGCAATTTCCGAGGTTAGAAGGTATGTTACCCGTGAAATTATTGTTATCCATATAGAGCCTAGAGAGTCTTGATAAGTTACCTATAAAGGACGGGATCGGCCCTGATAAGTTGTTGTCATTTAAAAACAGTTCAACTAAGTTTTCAAGTCGCCCAAAATCATCATGGACTCTACCATTTAAATTGTTACTTTCTAACCCAAGAAGTTCTAAGTTAATCAGGTTTCCGATTCCTGCAGGAATGAAACCATTCAACGAGTTTGAACCGAGAGTCAGAGTTCTTAGTTTCCTCGAAAGGTTGGCTATGGATGGAGGCAGTTCTCCTTCAAAATAATTTCTAGCAATACCCAACGTATCTAGATTTGTACAATTGGCAAGGAAATTGAGAAAGTCCAACCCTTTTCCAAGTCTATGGTCATCAAAATCTAGTCTTGATAAATTTTGCAAGTTTCCAATACTTGGAGGGAGTGTCTGATAGGATAGTATATTAGAAGTTAAAGGGAGTTAGAGGAGTTAGTAGAAGTTAGGGAAGTTAGTAAAATAGGTGTATAAATAGAATATGATAGGGATAGAGAGGTTATCAAATGAGTTGTGAGAAGTTTAGGGAGAGGTTGGGTCTCTCGAATAACCCTAGTTTGTATAATTCGTTCTTTTGATGTGAATAAAGATACGGGGACGTATCAATTTGGTATCAGAGCATCGAATCCTAGGAAAATGACTGATGAAAGAAGGATTTTCTGGTGGGGTGGGGAGAGATTTGAACTTCCCGTTTATTTTGGTCAAGAACCGGGAGGATGGATCTTTGAGATAGAGAGGTATTTCACAATTTTCAGATTGACGGAAGAAGAAAAAGTGGATATGGCCAGTGACTGTTTTGAAGGATTTGCGCTGGATTGGTATCAATGGGAGAGTCAAGCACCTTTTTATTCTTGGAGAGAGCTTAGGAGGACGCTGTCAGATCGATTCTGCCGATCCAACAATGGAATCCATTATGATAAACTGCCAATGTGGGTGCGGAAAGAGTACGTGGAATATTACAGAACAAAATATTGCCAACAACAGCATCACCCAGACGAAATTCCAGAACTGGAAGAAGAAAAAATAGCACTTGGAATTGTTCTTGAAAAGCGATCATCGCCAATACATGAAGAACCAGTGAAAAAGTGTTTCTTGGCTGCGACAAGAAGTTTGAACAACATGAGAACTTGGCCTTTGAAAACGTTGAAGAGAATTTCAAAAAAAAAATGGGGAAGCAAGTCGATATAGCGGCAAGGGAGGCGAATGAAGTTCGGAAAGATGAGGAGGAAGAAAGTGATCTTAAGAATAGAATTCCAGAAACACTAATGCAAGAAAACTTCGCTGGAAGAATAGCTACGACGAGGAAAGAAACGGTGGCGAAAAAAGAGGAGGCTGGTGAGGGGAAGGTTGTAGCACTAACGGCGACAATAAGGAGGGCAACGGTGGAAGAAAACAAAGGGACCGTGCTTGGGAAGATCAGAGACGTTGAAGGGAGTTTCGTCGGAAATTGCGGGAGGGAGAAGGAAGGTACTTCTCGAAACCGTGGAAGTGGGAAAGTTTTTGTGGTTAATGAGTTTTCAAGGGTTACTTTTTGGATGACTCCGGGGCTGAATTCGGCAGTTTGGGGATGAGAAGGGTCGGATTCACTTCCATACATAACTGCATCACGACTTCCAGAGATAGCAGGCCATTTTGACGATCCACTAGATCGCAAAATATTAAAATTCATAAAGGAAGAATCTTTAGCAATAACTGGATCATTGGCATCAGGACTTTTTTGTTTAGAGAAACTTCCAGCTTTCACTTGTTCAGAGCTTCTCCTACGAGAGGGATCTGCAAATGACCAACCAGTAGGTCTTCCATCTGATACCTCCAAAGATTTTGTGGTTGATGAGCTTTCTAGGGTTACTATTTGGGCTTCTGTTGATGGGCTTTTTAGTTGTAAAGCCATCTCAAAAATTTGGAGAGGAGGTGTTGGATTTCCTAAACACAGGAAACTGGATGGATTTCCTAAACGCAGGAAACTGGATGCCAGCTTCTACGGAAGGGAGAAGGAACAGCACTTGGAGAAAGAAACTAGGGCTGGAAATTGGGTAATTGGTGTGGCTGCTCGGCCTTCTGAGTTTAGTTTTTGGGCCTCTATTGCTGGGTTTTCTAATGCTAATATCATCTCCAAGAAAAGTAATTCTCCTGCAGGGAGGAAGGCAAGACAGAGGCTCCCTAAGTCTGTAACTACATTTCTGGACAAAGAAGATAAAATTACAGGATTTCTTTCCGCAAATTCACTTACAGACCCAACTTCAGCAACATCCATCTCAATTTATTTGTTCACGGTGCAATCCGGGGCGACAAATGATCCTTGGAAACTTCCTTGGATTGGAGAACAATATTTTATTTTATTTTATTATTATTTTATTTTATTTATTTATTTATTTATTTTTTTTAGGACAATGTGTGTTTTAGGGGGAAGTAATGATAGGATAGTATATTAGAAGTTAAAGGGAGTTAGAGGAGTTAGTAGAAGTTAGGGAAGTTAGTAAAATAGGTGTATAAATAGAATATGATAGAGATAGAGAGGTTATCAAATGAGTTGTGAGAAGTTTAGGGAGAGGTTGGGTCTCTCGAATAATCCTAGTTTGTATAATTCGTTCTTTTGATGTGAATAAAGATACGGGGACGTATCAGTGTCCCAGTGAAGCCATTTTGAGGAAAACTAAACAACTGAAGTTTTGAAGCATTTCCCATGGATGGCGGGACAACTCCGGTGAAATGGTTAATACCCCCGGCAAAGAATCAATGTTAGGTAAGGTTATTCCTACATTTGGTGGGATTGTCCCCTGCAGCTGGTTTTTAGTAACAGACAGGACGGTGATGGAAGAAATATTGAAAATAGCATGAGGCAGCTCACCAGACAGAGAGTTCCCATAAAATTTGAGTAGTTGTAGGCTCGGCAGAAGACCAAGTTCCATGGGTATGATTCCTTGAAAATAGTTGAGGGCAAGTGTTAATTTTCGCAAGGCAGAAAAGTTTCCAATCCAAGCAGGGATTTTTCCTGTTAGATTATTACTACCAAGACTGAGATAATTTAATTTAGACAATGAGTTTAGCTCATCTGGGATCTTCTCAACCAGATAGTTGTAGCCCATACTGAGATTTACAAGTGTGCAGTGGCTTAAATTACCGGGAATCTCTCCACTAAGACTATTCAGAGACAAATTCAGATGCTTTAGTCGCAGCAAACGACCGAGCTCAGGAGGAATTAGGCCGCTAAAATTGTTGTCTCCCAAGCTCAAAACAGAGAGACAAGTGAGATTTCCCAAGGAAGGTGGTATTGACCCAACTAGCTCTTGAGCTTGAAGGTTCAATTCTGTTACTCTTTTACTAGTTCTGCTGCAGGTAACGCCAACCCAATCACAAAAATGAACAGAGTCATTCCAGAAGCTCATTCCAGCCACTCTGCTCTTGAAATCCTGTAAAGCCAAGTGGTCTGTTTCATTGCGTAAAATGGGTGCAGAGTCCGCAAAGGACGCAATGCTCAGAAGCAGAAGAATCCCACAGAAACGCTGCATTTTGCTGGGCTAATACAAAATTTGATTTTGATAGAGGTATGCTGATAAACTCGTCTTATAGGAAAAAGTGGATAAACTCATTTATGGCTGTGGAAATTTCTTAATACAGTCATTGTCCTTGCTGCCCAACTGGGTTACAGGAGTGTGCAAAATCGATTTCGGTTCGGTTTTGGGGAGGAACCAAACCAAACCGATCGGTTTCGGTTTCGAATTTATCGAACCGAAACCGATCTTTTAACATACCAAAACCGAACCGAAAGTTTCGGTTCGGGTCTGGTTCGGTTTCGGTTCTACAACTTATTTTTCAAAATTTTAAATAATGTAAATTTAAATTGGAGAAGATAAAAAATAATTAGATATATAAGTAAATATAAATTGAAACAAAATGTACTAGATGAATAAAAAACTAAAAGTAAAATCATATTACATTCTGGAGCTTTCTTCTCTCTCCCTCCAACTTTCCCCCTTCATTCGATCTCCCTCTCTCTTCTTCCTTTCTGGTAATCGGAGTCAGAAGAACCGTCCCGCCCTATTCAATATCATCGCAACAACATGCCGACTCACACCGATGCTAGTTCCTAGCGCCTTTCCATGTAAAGTGCTCTCGATGCCATTATCTTTCACCCTTTTTCTCCTTCTCCCTTTAGCATCAGATTTTTCCTACTTCTACATATCTAATCAATATGAGATTCTATTATGAGTTTATTTGAATACCAGATGTTATGCACTCTTTTCTGGCTATATGAATTGTGTTTTAAGGATTGTGAGAGCGATTTGAATTGCACTTTTTGCTAGAATAATGTGTGATAAATTTACTGATGGATTCTGAATGAAGAAATTTGGATTTGTGCAGAAGCATTACTCTAGGAGTTTACTTCGTTTGTACTCAATTCCACGGAGAAGCTGAAATGGACAAGTCTAGGCCTAGGCAGAGGAAATTATCCGTGTACCTTTACATCCCTAATATTATTGGTTGGTAAAAAAGTTTTATTTTGTATTCTCTGTTCAATGTGCAAAACCGGTTCGGTTTGGTTTGTATCGATTTTGACCGATTCAAACCAAAAATCGAACCTAATTAAGCAGTTCCTACAAAATGAAACCGAAGATCGGTTTTCAAATGGTCAAAACAGATCCGAACCGAACCTATTTCACCAGTTTCGTTTCGGTTCATCAGTTCCGGTTCGGTTTGCACACCCCTATTGGGTTACAAAGTAGTTCAACTTAAAGTTGGAGTTGGTAGCAGCTTTTATTGTTTTGTTGTTTAGCATAAACTTTTATAGGGTTTTTTTTTTTTTAATTTTAAACCCTAAATTATTAATTTTTTTAAAAAAACTCTTAAAATTTATTATTCATGGAACTAAACCTTAAAAATAGTTTTAAAAACCCGTTTAATTTAATCTTAAAAATAATTAACTAAAATTGCAATAAATCGTATAAGTATTATTAAATCACGGAACAACGATAATTGAAATATAAGCTTTTTTATAAATTTTTCCTACTTCTACATATCTAATCAATATGAGATTCTATTATGAGTTTATTTTGAATACCAGATGTTATGCACTCTTTTCTGGCTATATGAATTGTGTTTTAAGGATTGTGAGAGCGATTTGAATTGCACTTTTTGCTAGAATAATGTGTGATAAATTTACTGATGGATTCTGAATGAACTCCCTAAATTATTGGTGGTGTAAAAAAAGTTTTATTTCTGTATTCTCTGTTCAATGTGCAAAACCGGTTCGGTTTGGTTGTATCGATTTTGACCGATTCAAACCAAAATCGAACCTAATTAAGCAGTCCTACAAATGAAAACCGAAGATCGGTTTTCAAATGGTCAAAACAGATCCGAACCCGAACCTATTTCCCACCAGTTTCGTTGCGGTTCATCAGTTCCGGTTCGGTTTGCACACCCCTATTGGGTTACAAAGTAGTTCAACTTAAACTTGGAGTTGGTAGCAGCTTTTATTGTTTTGTGTTTAGCATAAACTTTTATAGGGTTTTTTTTTTTTTAATTTTAAACCCTAAATTATTAATTTTTTTAAAAAAACTCTTAAAATTTATTATTCATGGAACTAAACCTTAAAAATAGTTTTAAAAACCCGTTTAATTTAATCTTAAAAATAATTAACTAAAATTGCAATAAATCGTATAAGTATTATTAAATCACGGAACAACGATAATTGAAATATAAGCTTTTTTATAAATTTTTCCTATGCTTTCCAGAATTTTCAATAAAATTTTAATTGTGCTTTTCACAAATTTCAACAATTTTTTTTTTTTTTTTTTTTTTTGTATCTTTTGGAGTATAAAAATTAATTCATTCAATTTAACAAAATTATATGAAATTTGACAAAATTTAATTTGAATCAAGGAAATATTGTATCACAACAACAAGAGTACGTCCCATCTAGGTTGACACTTATTCAGTTGTCAATTATGCCTATTTTCTTGATTATACAAATAAAACTGCAAGATATTTTTAATTTTTGTCTATTTTCATTATTTAAGAGAGTTATAATCAAATTCTACTCTACAGACATCCACGTCTTGTAGGGGTGGATACTGTCCTGGTCGGTCCGGTTCCTATTTGGGACCGGAACCGAACCGAATCTTTTGGGATTTTTAACCTAAATTTATCAACCAATAGTGATGGATATTTTATCAACAAACAGGTAAAAATTTATCAACCAACAGTGAGGTAGCAACAAACACATGTAGAACATAAATTACACATATAGTGTTGCTGTGCATCGAGTGAATAGTGAGGGAGAGCAGTGCTGAGCCACTGAACGACGAACAGTTTCGATTCAGCAAGACCGACGTTATCGATCAATGCTGAGTCTGGTTGCCATAACGGTGTCGTGCGAGTTCGAAGTGAGAAGTGAGACTGTGAGAGTGAGAGATTGAGATGAGAGTCTGAGAGTTCGAGAGGACTGAGGGCGAGCGAGTGAGCAGTCGAGGCGAGCACGATATGCGATTGGCACTGGAACTTGAACAACATGGCTTAGTTCGTGAGTCAGCGTTAATTTTAATTTCATTCTTGGTGTGGTCCACGGTTTTTTGATATTATTGTGGTCTTGGTTTACGTTGATGATATTATCGTCACTGACTCTTCCCCAACATTAATATCTACTTTGCTTAGTCATCTGTCTCAACGATTTGCTATTAAGGATCTCGGCCCGCTTCACTTTTTCTTAGGTATCGAGGTTCATCGTCACTCTATCGGACTTCACCTCAGTCAAACAAAGTATATTAGGGATATGTTATTAAAAAGAGGGATGTTGTATTCCAAACCACAACCTACACCTCTTGCTCTCCCGTCATTGTCCCTCCACGACGGTAACTTGTTATCTAATATTACAGAATATCGAACCATCCTCGGCGCTCTTCAATACTGCACAATCACCAGACCAGACATCTCCTACGCTATCAATAAACTATGCAAGTTCATGCACGCTCCAACTGATCTTCACATGCTCGCAGTCAAACGAGTCCTCCGATACCTACAAGGTACTGCTCATTTGGGACTTTTTCTTCAACATAGCTCATCATTCTCTTTATTGTTATACAGATGCCGATTGGGCATCTTGCCTGATGATCGCTGCAGCACAAGTGCTTATTGCGTCTTTCTTGGTCACAATCTCATTCCGTGCTCCTCATCAAAACATAAGGCTGTCTCCCGATCAAGTACGGAGTTGAAGTACCAGACTGTTGCTAACGGAGCTGCTGAATTACTATGGATCCAGTCTTTACTTGCTGAGCTGCGTTTGCCTTCACACTCCTCTCCTCTGCTTTACTGTTACAACATTAGCACGCTTAGTTTGGCGTCTAATCCCGTCCTACATGCTAGGTCCAAACATGCAGAGATTGATCTACATTTTGTTCGTGAGAAAATTGCTAACGGATTTCTGGGATTAGCGTATGCGCCCTCATCCGATCAAGTTGCCGACTGTTTGACCGAAGCGTTGGTAGCTGCTCGATTTCAAGAACTTCGGACCAAACTCACGGTTCTCCCAAGACCCATCAGTTTGAGGGGGGATGTAGAACCATATCAACAAGACTGGGTCCAGTAAACCGGGCTCATCTAGACAGTTAAAGAATTTGTTAAAAATCTGAAGATCTATCTCTCTCTGTAATCTTCTCCTATCCTTCCTCGTGTCTTTGTCGTCTTCTTGATGTAAAGTTTATAAAGACTATTGAATTGCTACTGTAAACATAGAGAAATGAATATACAAATTTCTAGTGCTTTTCTTTTCTAACATGATTAAAGGATTAATGAAGATATTTATTTCTCTGTCATCCAGCCATCATCAGAAACTGTTGCCCAGGTTTGTAGTTAGAGGATTTTGAATTAATCGTCAGTTACCATAGATCTGCTTCACTACTCTCCATTCTCGCTGTCAAACCATTTCGATTAGGGATGCCACGAGAGTTTCTTTTACAAAGTTGGATTTCTATCAAAGATAAAAAAAAATTGAAAATCTTTTGAATTTTTAGAAGGTTTTTGGGAGATTAAATTAATGATTTGGAGCATATTTGGAATCGCGAGAATATCTCGATACTGTAGATTGTTTTCTTTGATTTGTGATATCTGCGATTAAATTTGATTTGACTTTGGGCTGATTTGTGATCATAAAATATCTGAATTTTAGAAATATCTTTTGAAATTTTGTGATATCCATGATTTTTCACTTCAATTTAAGATTGAATATTTTATTAAATCCAATAATTTTGTATCAGATATTTTGTGAAAAAATGTATTTTTTGGAGGGATGAAATTTTTGAAGTAGATCTTCCACTTTTGAGTCGAGATTCGATATTTCGTTATAGCATGGTAATGATAGTGAAATTAAAAAGGATTTGAAGAGCAGGTTTAATATGGCAAGTCAAGAGGCGAGATATATTTATTTATATTTGAATGACGCATTGTTGAATTTAAAGACATTTTTCATAAAAACAATTATGTTTATTATCAATTAAGCCAACAAATGATATGTTGGGTAGCAGCAAAAGATAAAGTTAAGATCAGAAAGATTAGAACTCCACTCAATAATGAGTTCAATATGAAAAATATAAGAGTAGCCAAGAAAATACTTGGTATGAAAACGAAAAGTCTAAAAGATAGAAAGAGTACATTCATAAAGTTTTTTATAGGTTTAAAATGCACAAAGTAATATATGATAGCACTCTATTAGTTACTCATCGTACTTTCATCTGTCTTATGCCCACTGTCAAGTAATGAGATTAGTTATAAATGATGAGTTTTATATATCAGTGTAATGAGATCTTTCATGTACGTTATATTTTACAAACACCTATCTTTATCTTATGCATTCAGTGCAATTAGTAGGTACATAGAAAATCCTTAAAAAGAAAATTAGAAATGTATACAGTGAACTCTTACATACTTGCATGGAGCTAGTGTTTTTTGTTTTTAATGACGAAGAGTTTTACATCTGGTTATTATTACATGTGTCGATTTTGATTATGCATGAGACATTGATACGAATAAATCTCTCAAGATGTGTTTCAACTATGAAGGTTGTGTTATCAGTTGGAGACATCTTATAGGATGTAGTGAGAGGCAAAGCACGAGACAATTACAGAAAAATTGCAAAGAAGCCTTACGGTTAAAAAGATTATTTAGCGAGTTGCTGTTTACTCCAGTCTTTTTGCAATAGTCAAATTCCTATGTTCCCTATTAAATGTCAAATATTTCATAAAAAGACGGAGCACAGTAATATTTAATCTCATTTAGTTTGCAAAGTTATTAGTTGTTGTTATTCTATAATAACTAAAATCAGTACTCATAATAATCTTATGTTAAGATAATCCAGTCACTTCCTTCACCCAAGTTCAAGTATTGTTGGATTTTGATTAGTGTCAATTGTTAAATTTGCCACCACTACATAGGAAAGGACAATTTTCCAAATAAAGATTGAAGGCTTCACCTTGCATTGAAATTTGCTCAAAGGAGAAAGACTGAGAGTTTAATGACTTGATCTCTATTTAGATAGAACTAGACCCATGTTTAAAATTAGGAATTTTTTCACTTGCTCTGGTGTGTTTATATGATTCAAAAAATTCATTTTCAAATTTTTAGTGTTTTTGCTATTATTGTGGAATTACAACATAGATAATGGAGAAATAGATCTCCACGTTGAAGAAAACATACAAACATGAAGATGATCCAATGACTTGGATGATCTTCTCTTCTAAAATCTGTCATGGGACATTGATATGATAATTATAATTTTACAGGGTAATTATAATTTTTTCTTCGTCTTGTTAAATTCCATATATGAAGTTTTGATGTCGGTCATTCTATTAATGACGATGCCCATGGAAAGTCTCTCCATTGGCGAGGTTGAGGAGCAAGACAGGCCGAGTCTCATCACCGTAACCAACCATTCCTCCATTCTTCTTCCTTCCTCCATTTCATGGGTAACGTAACTCTCTCTCCTTAGCACCTCCTCTTCTGCTTTTCCATCATCTCCTTCTTCTGGCTGTTGTTGAACTTCACAGAGCAGCAGGGGGTCAACTATTTCCATGACGCGATTAGGGAATGCCCTAGACGCAAAGCAGTGAATATCCATGCCCTCTCTGAACATCGCGTCAGTGGGTCTTTTTCCGGTGAACATTTCCAGCAATACAATTCCGTAACTGTAGATATCTCCGAGAATGGAAACTTTTCCGCCGATGCCGTACTCTGCAGTATGTTAAATAACATGATTTGTGCATAGATTTTACATACTGATGAAAATATCGATTTATTGAAGAGAAAATGAAATTACCTGGAGGGATATATCCGATTGAACCCTTGAGCGAATTTGACATTGTCTGGTTATCAGTTGGGTCGTTTGATTTTTCAAATATGAACTTGGCTAACCCGAAATCTCCAACGTGTGCCACAATATCACCATCGAGAAGGATGTTGCTTGGCTTTAAATCACAATGCACGATAGGTGTTTGACAAGAGTTGTGGAGGTAATCTATTGCAGAGGCAACGTCAATGGCGATGTTGAGTCTCTGAATGAACGTCAACCTTTTGCTACAATTTCTATGGAGCCACTGGTCCAAATTTCCATTGGACATGAAATCAAATACTAAAGCTTTGAATTCATTACCATGTCTGTCAATACTTGAGCAGACTGTTATGATCTTGAGGAGATTACGATGTCGGATATTCTGCATCGCATTACATTCGGCCATGAAACTGTTGAAAGCTCCTTTCTGTTGAAGGTTCAGAACTTTGATGGCAACAACTGCTTCATTTCTTGAAAGGACCCCTCTATACACAGAGCCGAAACTACCCGAGCCAATCATATTATCCTCAGAGAATCCGTTAGTGGCTTGGTTGAGTTCTGAAAAGGAGATCAAGAATTGGATGTCTCTGGAGGGAGATGAAGCTAAAGCACTTTGTCTCGGTCTTTTCCTCCCCACAGTAAGGTAAAGTACGCTCAGTAGAAGAACTAGAACAGCAATTGAGCTAAACACAGGGACTAACACCTTTAATAGTGGAAATTTGTGGAACTTTGTCTCTTTCGGAGGACATATTGGCAGGTTCAATTTTAGTGCACCACCGCAGAGCTGATCGTTCCCCACGACCGAAATGGCAGCTGCATTTGAAAAAATCCCACCTTCGGGCATTGCACCATTGAAATGATTGTAAGAAAGATTGAGATTCTTAAGAAAGATTAACTTGCCTAGAAATTCTGGAACTTGTCCGGACAAGTTATTGCGGGAGAGATCGAGCTTTGTTAGACCTCTCAGATCCTCAAAAGATTGAGGTATTGTCCTTTCAAACTCATTGCCACACATGATCAACCTTACTAAACTAGTGCAACTCCCAAGTGAGTGAGGAATTGGTCCAGATAATTTGTTTTCCGACACATCCAACGTGCCTAAATTTTGTAACTTTCCAACTTCCTCTGGTAGTGAGCCAGTTAGAGAGTTTTCTCTCAGGGCCAAGTAGATAGAAAGTGAAGAGAGAAGAAAGATCTCCTTAGGTATAGTTCCAGTTAATTTGTTGCGAGAAAGGTTGAGCGATATCAAGCTTTGGCAATATCCGAGGCTAGAAGGTATGTTACTCGTGAAATTATTGTTATTCATATAGAGCCTAGAGAGTCTTGATAAGTTACCTATAAAGGACGGGATCGGCCCTGATAAGTTGTTGTCATTTAAATACAGTTCAACTAAGTTTTCAAGTCGCCCAAAATCATCATGGACTCTACCATTTAAATTGTTCTTTTCTAACCCAAGAAGTTCCAAGTTAATCAGGTTTCCGATTCCTGCAGGAATGAAACCATTCAACGAGTTTGAACCGAGAGTCAGAGCTCTTAGTTTCCTCGAAAGGTTGGCTATGGATGGAGGCAGTTCTCCTTCAAAATAATTGTTAGCAATACCCAACGCATCTAGATTTGTACAATTGGCAAGGAAATTGAGAAAGTCCAACCCTTTTCCAAGTCTATTATCTTCCAAATTTAGATGTGATAAATTTTGCAAGTTTCCAATACTTGGGGGCAGTGTCCCAGTGAAGCCATTTTGAGAAAAACTAAACACCTGAAGTTTTGAAGCATTTCCCATGGATGGCGGGACAGCTCCGGTGAAATGGTTAATACCCCCGGCAAAGAATTCAATGTTAGGTAAGGTTATTCCTACATTTGGTGGGATTGTTCCCTGCAGCTGGTTTTTAGTAACAGACAGGAAGGAGATGGAAGAAATATTGAAAATAGCATGAGGCAGCTTACCAGACAGAGAGTTCCCATAAAATTGGAGTAGTTGTATGCTCGGCAGAAGACCAAGTTCCATGGGTATGATTCCTTGAAAATTGTTGAGGCCAAGTGTTAATTTTCGCAAGGCAGAAAAGTTTCCAATCCAAGCAGGGATTTTTCCTGTTAGATTATTACTACCAAGACTGAGATAATTTAATTTAGACAATGAGTTTAGCTCATCTGGAATCTTCCCAACCAGATAGTTGTAGCCCATACTGAGATTTACAAGTTGTGTGCAGTGGCTTAAATTACCGGGAATCTCTCCGCTAAGACTATTCAGAGACAAATTCAGATGCTTTAGTCGCAGCAAACGACCGAGCTCCGGAGGAATTAGGCCGCTAAAATTGTTGACTCCCAAGCTCAAAACAGAGAGATAAGTGAGATTTCCTAAGGAAGGTGGTATTGACCCAACTAGCTCTTGAGCTTGAAGGTTCAATTCTGTTACTCTTTTACTAGTTCTGCTGCAGGTAACGCCAACCCAATCACAAAAATGAACAGAGTCATTCCAGAAGCTCATTCCAGCCACTCTGCTCTTGAAATCCTGTAAAGCCGAGTGGTCTGTTTCGTTGCCTAAAATGGGTGCAGAGTCCGCAAAGGACGCAATGCTCAGAAGCAGAAGAATCCCACAGAAACGCTGCATTTTGCTGGGCTAATACAAAATTTGATTTTGATTGAGGTATGCTGATAAACTCGTCTTATAGGAAAAAGTGGATAAACTCATTTTTGGCTGTGGAAATTTCTTAATACACTCAATGTCCTTGCCGCCCAACTGGGCTACAAAGTAGTTCAACTTAAACTTGGAGTTGGTTGCAGCTGTTATTGTTTTGTTGTTTAGCATAAACTTTTTTAGTTTTTTTTTTTTTTTAATTTAAACCCAAAATTATTGATTTTTTTTAAAAAAACTATTTATCGAACCAAACATTAAAGTATTGATTTTTTTTCGTCTATCGAAGAGGATGGCTGGTTCGGTTGAACCGGCCGTCTTCTCCCCAAAAAACTCCTTTAATTTAATCTTAAAAATAATTAACTAAAATTACAATAAATCTTACAAGTGTTGTTAAATCACGGAATAACAGTAATTGAAATGTAAGTTTTTTTTACATAAACGCATCAAGACTGTAAAGCGTAAACTATAAATCACTATACCTAGCTACCCAAACCAAGCAGAATTAAATAAACGCATCTCCAAAACTCCTCGAGACGACCTCGACGTACGATGTAGGCCAATCGGCCAAAGAAGATCACGAGAACTTACCTGTCTTCCGTAGTTTGCTGGTTTTGGCACATCTCGTCGCCTATGGCTCGACCTATGACAAACATTCAAGATTCATTAAAATCACGCTTACATTCATCAATTTACTCTCAAACTACTATTTCTAGCCTAATCCAACTAAAACCTAACTAAGCCATTCTGTTGTTCTGATTAATAATAATAATAATAATAATAATAACAATAATAATAATATTAATTCCTATTAAAACATTAATATACCGTTTTACTCTCTCGTTTTTAACCTATTCGAATTTCATTAAATCTCGTAAATTATAAATTTCCTAATTTGACTCTCACCCCGTACCCAACTTAAGTTCTCCACTGGGAATACCCGAACATAATTTAATAAACCTTTTAGTTCAACCAAATTTATTCACTTTTAATTACTTTACCTTTTTATTATTTTCCCTTCTTTTTGCCATTTCTTTTCTAATTTAGATAATTTTAAGATCCATAAATTAATTAAATTTAAAGCAATACACATTTAGGAAAAATTCTCGGGTGTTACAGTGGTTGAATGTTTCGACTATGAGCAGTAGCTACAAACCCCAGGAGGGTTTTTGAGATCCTTGGTCACATTAGAGGGTTATGTGTGGTGTTCGTGATGCGGTTTATTTCTTGTCGTCTGTCATTTCCTTCGTATTCTTCAAAAAACATTGGTTACCAAAATGTGCCCCGTAGGTTCACATCGTTATTCAATAGTCGTTGCAATTATCATTTGTGTAGGATTATGAAGGATTTCATGAATCTCATTTAACTCTTGATCAATTCTTTGAGATTGTTGGTCAATTATCTCGAATCTTTGTAAGTCATCTGTGATGTGATATGTCGTCCACTAGAACCATCTTTGGCATCATTTAAATATGAAAATCATTGCTTTAACACTAATATGGTACAATGGAATATTTATATTAAAATAGAAAATTAAATATTAAAATAGAAAAGTAAAATAATATCATAAAAATAATTCTCAAAATAAAACGTTAATTCAAAAAGTCTAATAGTAAAGCTATCAGTCCAATTGTTAAATAGAAATAGAAATAATAATCTAGGAAAAAAATTATGTAAAGAAATAATTTAACTTAAAAGAATGAATTATTTAAGAATTAATTTCCATAAAGAAAAACATAACTTGTGAAAATAAATATTTTAGAAAATTATTTAATTTAAGCAAATAATTAATTAAGAGAATAACTAATTTAATGTGTCATAGGCTTGTATTACACCAGATACTTAATTTAGAGAACTAGTTTACAAATCTACAAAAGCATGATCTAAATTTTTTTATTTATGATTCAGACTTAACCTTTAACGTTCAACCTTCCTCACAAGTCACACCTCGACGAAAAACACGTCCAAGAGATTCATTAAGTGGCCTACATCCTTAAAGTCAGTACAAAATATGAAATATACAATTATTTCTAGCAACCATGTCGAAATAAAACATTAGAAATAGGTGGTTAAGATATTTCAGTAATCAAGAAATGACATTAAATAAGATATTATGTTATGTCTTAATCTTCCAATCTCCATCAAATGATCCCACTGTTTCTGCCCATCTTCTCCAAAATTTGCCATTAAATAATAAGAATTATTGATAATTTTTAATTTTTCTAAAAAAAAAAATAAATGTTAGTATAAGCATTGTACTTTATAGTATCTTTACTGTGTATGGAAAAGATAAAAAGATTCATAACCCTCTTTCTCTTTCTCTTGTCTCAATCGTCTTTCTCCTCTTCTTCTTATTTATTACTTTACAGGTTCTATCTTGCTATCAGAGCCAAAAATGATATCTTCTATCTCCACCATTCCTTCCTCCCCTTCAACCCCTCTCTCCTCTTCTCTGCCTCCCTCACCATTAAACTAGATAATAACAACTATTTGGTCTGGAAAACACAAATACTCAAATGTTGTTATCAGCAATGGTATCGACCATATTCTGGATGGATCATTTTTCGCTCCTCCTCAGTTTCTGGATTCCCTCTCCCTACAACTTAATCCCGACTTCACCCTCTGGCAGTGTTACAATGGCTCATTATGAGCTAGACCTTTTCCCCGCTTCCTGAGAATCTCCTTCCACAGATCATCTGCTTCACTTCTGCTAGTGAGATTTGGACTGCCCTCGATCGCCTGTTTGTTTGTTCGTCCTTCGCTAGACTCACAGATCTTCGCAGTCAACTTCACTCTTTATCCAAAGATGGCCTCTCTGCCAGCAACTACAACCAGAAAATCACCTCTCTGTGCAACACTCTCTCGGCCATTGGAGAGCAAGTCTCCTACCATGATCAGGTCATCTACTTCCTCGGCGGCCTGGGTAGCGACTACAACACATTGGTAACTTCAATCACGAATCGCGCCGACCAACCTTCTATAGAAGAAATCCATAGCCTACTTCAGAGCTATGATTTCTGGCTTGAGAAATAGAACTCGGTCAACCCGCTAACAACTCCGACCTTTATTCAAGCCAACGCCGTCGCAAAACGGTTCTTCCGTCCTTCTCGGCTGTTCAACAATGCCCAGCACGATAGGTGTTTGACAAAAGTTGTGGAGGTAATCTATTGCAGAGGCAACGTCAATGGCGATGTTGAGTCTCTAAATGAACGTCAACCTTTTGCTACATTGTCTATGGAGCCACTGGTCCAAATTTCCATTGGACATGAAATCAAATACTAAAGATTTGAATTCATTACCATGTCTGTCAATACTTGAGCAGACTGTTATGATCTTGAGGAGATTACGATGTCGGATATTCTGCATCGCATTATATTCGGCCATGAAACTCTAGAAAGCTCCTTTCTGTTGAAGGTTCAGAACTTTGATGGTAACAACTGCTTCATTTCTTGAAAGGACCCCTCTATACACAGAGCCGAAACTACCCGAGCCAATCATATTATCCTCAGAGAATCCGTTAGTGGCTTGGTTGAGTTCTGAAAAGGAGATCAAGAATTGGATGTCTCTGGAGGGAGATGAAGCTAAAGCACTTTGTCTCGATCTTTTCCTCCCCACAGTAAGATAAAGTACGCTCAGTAGAAGAACTAGAACAACAATTGAGCTAAACACAGGGACTAACACCTTTAATAGTGGAAATTTGTGGAACTTTGTCTCTTTCGGAGGACATATTGGCAGGTTCTGTAACACCCGGGTTTTTTTTAAAGGAAAATGGAAAGAAAATAAAAGAATAATAAAGTAGGTTATTTTAATTAATTTAGGTAAGTGAATGGTTTCTTAATTTAGGTTCGGGTATTCCCAATGAAATTAAGCCGGGGGTTATAATTCGAAATGGTCGAAAACACGGGAGGACAAAACGGTAAATGAGGATTAATTAATGGTTAGTTTTATAATTATTATTATTATTATTATTATTTTTTAAATATATAATAAAACGACAGAATGGTCGAAGCCATTCTGTCGTTCGCGAACGCCGAAGGCAGGGCAGTGAAGGGGAGTGGCGAGGGCGAGCGATCGACGGCCGTTCACCGCCGATTTCTGTGGTTTTTCGGCCAGACGACGGCGACAAGCAGACTCCGGCCCGTCTCCGTGCACAAGTCCGACGGGTAAGTCATTTTCACCCTGTTTTTGCTCTTTTCAAGGCCGAGGGTGTGGAGCGAGTTTGAGCTCCGAACACCGGCGGTTTGTGGTTGTTTCCGGCGTGGGTTTGCCGACCCTTGGTCTGGCTTTCATCGCCTGGCCGTGATGAGCCTCGTTTGGGCGAAATTCAGTGAAGCCCGATTTGGGCATTTCGAGTTTGGTGATGTGTAGTCTCGAGATTTTTGTTTGTTTATGCTAATTGAGGGTGTGGGTGATCGATTGGTGAGGAATTAGGCCAAAATTGATGGAAAATCGAAATGGGGAAATTTTCTGGTTATAGGACAGTTCGGGTTTCGCTGATTTTGACCTGGCTACGGTCGTTTGTGTTAAAATTCCTTTTGGAAGTTTAAAATATGTTATTAGAGGAGTACGTGGCCGCTGGAATCGTTCGATTCCGATAACCGACGCAAAAGTTACGCGCGTTTGAAGTTCGGGTCGGTTTTTACCGAACCCAAATTAGTGGCCCGTTTAGTTAAGTTTTAGTTGGATTAGGACAGAAATAGTAGTTTGAAAGTTAATTGGTGAAAATAAGCTTGATTTAATGAAGTTTGGATTCTTGTCGTAGGTCGAGCTGTAGGTGGACAGGTAACCGAGTATCCTCAGCGAGTTAGGACGCCAGGTAAGTAGTGGAGTGCTTGTTTGTTGCCTTCGGGCCTACACCATAGAACGGTAGGGAATGGTTGTTTGTTTGTTTGTTTTGCTTTGTGTCATGCATCGTGTTTTATGCATCATTGTTTTCTAAGCTACGAAACCACGTGTTTTGCATGCTTGAGTGGTGAGAATGAAACGAAAAGATAAGAATTGATTGCAACGTGGTCTCGAAGTAGAATAGCTTCGTCGGGCTGGTGGCTCGTTGAGCACCCCGCGAGGGATTCTATTCGAGATGCTATGATAATGTACGTAATGTGTCGTGAGTATGAATACCTCGACCTGCTCGTGCTGATAAGCACACTGGGGATTCTGAATGCCTCGACCTGCTCGTGCTGATAGGCACAATGGGGATTCTGAATGCCTCGACCTGCTCGTGCCGGAAGGCACAATGGGGATTCTACGATCGACTGGGGGAGATTCGGTTGGTCGTCCTGGACTGTGTTGGGACGTGTGCCTCTGGTCTAGCTCCGTGGATCAAGGCGTGGCCGTCCTGGACTGTGTGGGGGCGTGTGCCTACTTGATTCACCTGGAAGTGAAAGATAAATGCAACTGAAATGAAAAGAAAGCAACTGAGTGTGTAGAAACTACATGTTAGGGTTGAGTCGAGCATTTAGTGTGTTGTTGTGCATTATTTCCCTACTTGCTAAGCATTAGGCTTACGTTTTGTGTTCTATGGTGTAGGTGACGAGTACTTTATTCTGGTGAGGTAGATGAGACAGCTAGGACTAGGCAGCAGTTGGTGATGCATGGAGTATGCCGGTGCAGGCTATTGTTGGGACGCCTCGACCATGGTCTTTGAGGATGTGGGGCTTTGTATTTTTGGTAGGTTATTGTGATTGTCTGTTTGTAAATGAGAGGAGTGCGTAACTCTTTTTGGTTGATGTTTTTTTTATAGTTCTGGGATAGCTATGTGTATTTGTGGTATATAGTTAAGTTAAGGGTGATGTATCGCCCTATATTGTGGACTTTCTTCATTTAGAGATGTTAGAATTATAGTTTTCCTCTTTACTGCTATTTGGAGATTTCGTATTAGTTAGTTAAATAAAAGTATTCTGGATCTGGTTGGGATTGATTTATGCAGGTACCTAGCATTTTGTAGGCACCATTTTCAGGCGTTACTTTGCCAAAATTTTTGGGAAGGACGCCGTGGTGCTTAAAGGTTAGGATTAAGGGAAATTAGTGAGTCTAGGCAGTTAGGTATAACATAAGAGAGTTTTGAGAGACTTAGATTTAATTTAAATTATGTTTTAATGTGGGATTGGTTAGCAAAGTAGCACACCGAGCCAGGGTGGGTTCGGGGGTGTTACAAGATGGTATCAGAGCATAAATGGTCGAGTCGTTCAAAAGATTACCCGACAATGCCGGCCGCCATGCAACGTGTTACCGACTGTATATTTTTTAATTTTTGCTAGTTTCTTTTTTTTGTTCTTTTGAATTTTGACACTTTTTTCTAATGTTCTTGCAGATATGTAGAGCACTGGCTTACATTCACAATTGTATTGGAGTGTGTCATATAGACATTAAACCTCAAATTTGCTGGTAGGT
>CM039505.1:44731182-44740099 GCA_022432975.1 Begonia masoniana | reverse complement strand
CGAGAGGCAATTTCCTTGTTTTCTTATTATTTTAATTGGAATGATTTCCTTGTTGTCTGGTAAGAACATATTTCTATTTGGGTTTGTATAAGAATATTTGAAGTAATGTTGAATATTTAGTATTTCTTGCACAATCATTTAAATTATCTCACTATTATTTACCTAGTCACTACACGGATTTAGGCCAATCTCATGTGGGCTAGTGCTCAATCAAAATCCAAGTCTTCCACTATAATTTGAGCTTTTAGTTGGGCGATTGAGTCCTTTCTGAGGATCAAGTTGTTCGACCTGGCTTTGCTGTCTAGGCCCACCTCTGGGTTGTGACGGTGCTAGAAACCTTCTCGATTATGTGCTCTCTAAGTAGGATTTAGGTTTGATTGAACATTCTCTAGGTCGGACAACAACCATTTAGGTGTATAAGAGACCGTGGTTGAATGTTTCGACTATGAGCAGTAGCTACAAACCCCAGGAGGGTTTTTGAGATCCTTGGTCACATTAGAGGGTTATGTGTGGTGTTCGTGATGCGGTTTATTTCTTGTCGTCTGTCATTTCCTTCGTATTCTTCAAAAACATTGGTTACCAAAATGTGCCCCGTAGGTTCACATCGTTATTCAATAGTCGTTGCAATTATCATTTGTGTAGGATTATGAAGGATTTCATGAATCTCATTGAACTCTTTGATCAATTCTTTGAGATTGTTGGTCAATTATCTCGAATCTTTGTAAGTCATCTGTGATGTGATATGTCGTCCACTAGAACCATCTTTGGCATCATTTCAATATGAAAATCATTGCTTTAACACTAATATGGTACAATGGAATATTTATATTAAAATAGAAAAGTAAATATTAAAATAGAAAAGTAAAATAATATCATAAAAATAATTCTCAAAGTAAAACGTTAGTTCAAAAAGTCTAATACTAAAGCTATCAGCCGAATTGTTAAATAGAAATAGAAATAATAATCTATGAAAAAAATTATGTAAAGAAATAATTTAACTTAAAAGAATGAATTATTTAAGAATTAATTTCCATAAAGAAAAACATAACTTGTGAAAATAAATATTTTAGAAAATTATTTAATTTAAGCAAATAATTAATTAAGAGAATAACTAATTTAACGTGTCATAGGCTTGTATTACACCAGATACTTAATTTAGAGAACTAGTTTACAAATCTACAAAAGCATGATCTAAATTTTTTTATTTATGATTCAGACTTAACCTTTAACGTTCAAGCTTCCTCACAAGTCACACCTCGACGAAAAACACGTCCAAGAGATTCATTAAGTGGCCTACATCCTTAAAGTCAGTACAAAATATGAAATATACAATTATTTCTAGCAACCATGTCGAGATAAAACATTAGAAATAGGTGGTTAAGATATTTCAGTAATCAAGAAATGACATTAAATAAGATATTATGTTATGTCTTAATCTTCCAATCCCTATCAAATGATCCCACTGTTTCTGCCCATCTTCTCCAAAATTTGCCATTAAATAATAAGAATTATTGATAATTTTTTAATTTTTCTAAAAAAATATAAATGTTAGTATAAGCATTGTACTTTATAGTATCTTTCCTGTGTATGAAAAAGATAAAAAGATTCAGAACTCTCTTTCTCTTTCTCTTGTCTCCATCGTCTTTCTCCTCTTCTTCTTATTTATTACTTTACAGGTTCTATCTTGGTATCAGAGCCAAAAATGACATCTTCTATCTTCACCATTCCATCCTCCCCTTCAACCCCTCTCTCCTCTTCTCTGCCTCCCTTACCATTAAACTAGATAATTTTACAACTATTTGGTCTGGAAAACACAAATACCTAAATGTTGTTATCAGCAATGGTATCAATCATATTCTTGATGGATCATTTTTCGCTCCTCCTCAATTTCTGGATTCCCTCTCACTACAACTTAATCTCAACTTCACCCTTTGGCACCGTTACAATAGCTCATTATGAGCTAGATCTTTTTCTCTCTTTGTGAGAATCTCCTCCCAAAGATCCTCTGCTTCACTTCTGCTAGTGAGATTTGGACTGCCCTCGGTTGCTTGTTTGTTTGTTCGTCCTTCACTAGACTCACAGATCTTCGCAGTCAACTTCACTCTTTATCCAAAGATGGCTTCTCTGCCAGCAACTACAACAAGAAAATCACCTCTCTATGCAACACTCTCTCGGCCATTGGAGAGCAAGTCTCCTACCATGATCAGGTCATCTACTTCCTCGGCGGCCTGAGTAGCGACTACAACACATTCACAACTTCAATCACGAATCGCGCCGACCAACCTTCTATAGAAGATATCCATAGCCTAGTTCGATTTCCAGCTTGAGAAACTGAACTCTGTCAACCCGCTAACAACTCCGACCTTTATTCAAGCCAACGCCGTCGCACAACTGGTTCTTCCGTCCTTCTCGGCTGTACAACAATGCCTAGCACGATAGGTGTTTGACAAAAGTTGTGGAGGTAATCTATTGCAGAGGCAACGTCAATGGCGATGTTGAGTCTCTGAATGAACGTCAACCTTTTGCTACATTGTCTATGGAGTCACTGGTCCAAATTTCCATTGGACATGAAATCAAATACTAAAGCTTTGAATTCATTACCATGTCTGTCAATACTTGAGCAGACTGTTATGATCTTGAGGAGATTACGATGTCGGATATTCTGCATCGCATTATATTCGGCCATGAAACTCTTGAAAGCTCCTTTCTGTTGAAGGTTCAGAACTTTGATGGCCACAACTGCATTTCTTGAAAGCACTCCTCTATACACAGAGCCGAAACTACCCAAGCCAATCATATTATCCTCAGAGAATCCGTTAGTGGCTTGGTTGAGTTCTGAAAAGGAGATCAAGAATTGGATGTCTCTGGAGGGAGATGAAGCTAAAGCACTTTGTCTCGGTCTTTTCCTCCCCACAGTAAGATAAAGTACGCTCAGTAGAAGAACTAGAACAACAATTGAGCTAAACACAGGGACTAACACCTTTAATAGTGGAAATTTGTGGAACTTTGTCTCTTTTGGAGGACATATTGGTAGGTTCAATTCTAGTGCACCACCGCAGAGCTGATCGTTCCCCACGACCAAAATGGCAGCTGCATTTGAAAAAATCCCACCTTCGGGCATTGCACCATTGAAATGATTGTAAGAAAGATTGAGATTTTTAAGAAAGATTAACTTGCCTAGAAATTCTGGAACTTGTCCGGACAAGTTATTGCGGGAGAGATCGAGCCATGTTAGACCTCTCAGATCCTCAAAAGATTGAGGTATTGTCCTTTCAAACTCATTGCCACACATGATCAACCTTACTAAACTAGTGCAACTCCCAAGTGAGTGAGGAATTGGTCCAGATAATTTGTTTTCCGACACATCCAACTTGCCTAAATTTTGTAACTTTCCAACTTCCTCTGGTAGTGAGCCAGTTAGAGAGTTTTCTCTCAGGGCCAAGTAGGTAGAAAGTGAAGAGAGAAGAAAGATCTCCTTAGGTATAGTTCCAGTTAATTTGTTGTGAGAAAGGTCGAGCGCTATCAAGCTTTGGCAATATCCGAGGCTAGAAGGTATGTTACTCGTGAAATTATTGTACTCCATATAGAGCCTAGAGAGTCTTGATAAGTTACCTATAAGGCCGAGATCGGCCCTGATAAGTTGTTGACATTTAAATACAGTTCAACTAAGTTTTCAAGTCGCGCAAAATCATCATGGACTCTACCATTTAAATTGTTAATTTCTAACCCAAGAAGTTCTAAGTTAATCAGGTTTCCGATTCCTGCAGGAATGAAACCATTCAAAGAGTTTGAACCGAGAGTCAGTGTCACAACCCGAGAAGGGGCCTAACATAAATGTCAGGTAGAACGATCAACCTCGGAGAGGTCCACCGTCTAACCTAAGGCTAAATGCAGAAATTTAACACTGATCCAGGATCTCCTCGAAGCAACAAACATAAGGGAGTACAAACAATCGTAGAAATACAAGATAAACGAATTTAATTTAATTTACATGCCATAGTATTGTACAATCTCAAATTAGTTCTTACATAAGAGTACAAAGTAGAGGGAACACAGAGATGCGACCCAAGGAAAATCCGAGCTCGGATCAGGTTCACTTCTTACCCTTCTTTCCTTTACCTGAAAAGAATAATAATAAAGAAAATCGTTGGGTGAGTGACAAACTCAAAATAAGATGATACACATATTACTATCAAAACATGCATGCCAGTTTCAGTATTATTAATTATCTTCTCATTTCCCATTTAGAACGATTGTTGGTGCTAAAGACGACTAGACACTGGCCAGATCAGCTAATAGGACTAGCCTAGCTCAGAGTCCCTCTCGCCGTCCGTGGGGCGCACCTCCATTCACCTATTAGCAGGGGGTGAACCCTTCACCTATTAGCAGGGGGTGAATCCATTCACCTATTAGCAGGGGGTGAATCCATTCACCTATTAGCAGGGGGTGAATCCATTCACCTATTCGCAGGGGGGTGAATCCATTCACCTATTCGCAGGGGTGTACCCTTCACCTATTAGCAGGGGGTGTGCCCTTCACCTATTAGCAGGGGGTGAATCCATTCACCTATTCGCAGGGGTGTACCCTTCACCTATTAGCAGGGGGTGAATCCATTCACCTATTAGCAGGGGGTGAATCCCTTCACCTATTAGCAGGGGGTGTGCCCTTCACCTATTAGCAGGGGGTGAATCCATTCACCTATTAGCAGGGGGTGTGCCCTTCACCTATTCGCAGGGGTGTACCCTTCACCTATTCGCAGGGGTGTACCCTTCACCTATTAGCAGGGGGTGAATCCCTTCACCTATTCGCAGGGGTGTACCCTTCACCTATTAGCAGGGGGTGAACCCTTCACCTATTAGCAGGGGGTGAATCCATTCACCTATTAGCAGGGGGTGAATCCCTTCACCTATTCGCAGGGGGTATACCATTCACCTATTAGCAGGGGGTGTGCCCTTCACCTATTCGCAGGGGTGTACCCTTCACCTATTAGCAGGGGGTGTGCCCTTCACCTATTCGCAGGGGGGTGAATCCATTCACCTATTCGCAGGGGTGTACCCTTCACCTATTAGCAGGGGGTGAATCCCTTCACCTATTGCAGGGGGGTGAATCCCTTCACCTATTAGCAGGGGGTGTGCCCTTCACCTATTAGCAGGGGGTGAATCCATTCACCTATTAGCAGGGGGTGAATCCCTTCACCTATTCGCAGGGGTGTACCCTTCACCTATTCGCAGGGGGGTGAATCCCTTCACCTATTAGCAGGGGGTGAACCCTTCACCTATTAGCAGGGGGTGAATCCATTCACCTATTAGCAGGGGGTGAACCCTTCACCTATTAGCAGGGGGTGAATCCATTCACCTATTCGCAGGGGTGTACCCTTCACCTATTAGCAGGGGGTGAACCCTTCACCTATTAGCAGGGGGTGAACCCTTCACCTATTCGCAGGGGTGTACCCTTCACCTATTAGCAGGGGGTGAACCCTTCACCTATTAGCAGGGGGTGAATCCATTCACCTATTCGCAGGGGTGTACCCTTCACCTATTAGCAGGGGGTGAACCCTTCACCTATTAGCAGGGGGTGAATCCCTTCACCTATTAGCAGGGGGTGAATCCCTTCACCTATTCGCAGGGGTGTACCCTTCACCTATTCGCAGGGGTGTACCCTTCACCTATTCGCAGGGGGGTGAATCCATTCACCTATTAGCAGGGGGTGAATCCCTTCACCTATTAGCAGGGGGTGAATCCATTCACCTATTCGCAGGGGGTGTACCCTTTACTTATTAGCAGGGGGTGAATCCCTTCACCTATTAGCAGGGGGTGTGCCCTTCACCTATTAACAGGGGGTGTGCCCTTCACCTATTAGCAGGGGGTGAACCCTTCACCTATTAGCAGGGGGTGAACCCTTCACCTATTAGCAGGGGGTGAATCCATTCACCTATTAGCAGGGGGTGTGCCCTTCACCTATTCGCAGGGGTGTACCCTTCACCTATTAGCAGGGGGTGAACCCTTCACCTATTAGCAGGGGGTGAATCCATTCACCTATTAGCAGGGGGTGAATCCATTCACCTATTAGCAGGGGGTGAATCCATTCACCTATTAGCAGGGGGTGAACCCTTCACCTATTTGCAGGGGGTGAATCCATTCACCTATTAGCAGGGGGTGAATCCATTCACCTATTCGCAGGGGGTGTACCCTTTACCTATTAGCAGGGGGTGAACCCTTCACCTATTCGCAGGGGTGTACCCTTCACCTATTCGCAGGGGTGTACCCTTCACCTATTAGCAGGGGGTGAATCCCTTCACCTATTAGCAGGGGGTGAACCCTTCACCTATTAGCAGGGGGTGAATCCCTTCACCTATTAGCAGGGGGTGTGCCCTTCACCTATTCGCAGGGGTGTACCCTTCACCTATTAGCAGGGGGTGAACCCTTCACCTATTAGCAGGGGGTGAACCCTTCACCTATTCGCAGGGGTGTACCATTCATCTATTAGCAGGGGGTGTGCCCTTCACCTATTAGCAGGGGGTGAACCCTTCACCTATTCGCAGGGGGTGAATCCCTTCACCTATTAGCAGGGGGTGAATTCCTTCACCTATTCGCAGGGGGTGTATCCCTTCACCTATTAGCAGGGGGTGAATCCCGTCACCTATTAGCAGGGGGTGAATCCCTTCACCTATTCGCAGGGGGTATACCATTCACCTATTAGCAGGGGGTGTGCCCTTCACCTATTCGCAGGGGTGTACCCTTCACCTATTAGCAGGGGGTGTGCCCTTCACCTATTAGCAGGGGGTGAATCCCTTCACCTATTCGCAGGGGGTGTACCCTTCACCTATTAGCAGGGGGTGAATCCCTTCACCTATTAGCAGGGGGTGAACCCTTCACCTATTCGCAGGGGGTGTACCCTTCACCTATTAGCAGGGGGTGTGCCCTTCACCTATTAGCAGGGGGTGAACCCTTCACCTATTTGCAGGGGGTGAATCCATTCACCTATTAGCAGGGGGTGAATCCATTCACCTATTCGCAGGGGGTGAATCCCTTTACCTATTAGCAGGGGGTGAATCCCTTCACCTATTAGCAGGGGGTGAATCCCTTCACCTATTCGCAGGGGGGTGAATCCATTCACCTATTAGCAGGGGGTGTGCCCTTCACCTATTCGCAGGGGGTGTACCCTTCACCTATTAGCAGGGGGTGTGCCCTTCACCTATTAGCAGGGGGTGAATCCCTTCACCTATTCGCAGGGGGTGAACCCTTCACCTATTCGCAGGGGGTGAATCCTTTCACCTATTAGCAGGGGGTGAACCCTTCACCTATTAGCAGGGGGTGAACCCTTCACCTATTCGCAGGGGGTGTACCCTTCACTATTAGAAGGTGGTGGTCCCTTCCACCTATTAGCAGGGGGGGAACCCTTCACCTATTTGCGGGGGTGAATCCATTCCAACTATTATCAGGGGGTGATCCATTTTCACCTATTCGCAGGGGGTGTACCCTTTTACCTTATTACAGGGGGTGAATCCCTGCCACCTATTAGCAGGGGGTGGTGCCCCTTCACCTATTAACAGGGGGTGTCCCTTCCCATATAACAGGGTGTGACCCTGTCACCTATTCGCATGGGGTGAACGCCTTCACTGTATTCGCAGGGGGTGAAATCCTTTCAACCTATTAGGAGGGGGTGAAAATCCCTTTACCTATTCACAGGGGGTGTACCCTTCACCTATTAGCAGGGGGTGAATCCCTTCACCTATTAGCAGAGGGTGAATCTCTTCACCTATTCGTAGGGGGTGTACCCTTCACCTATTAGCAGGGGGTGTGCCCTTCACCTATTCGCAGGGCGTGTACCATTCACCTATTCGCAGGGCGTGTACCATTCACCTATTCGCAGGAGGTGATCCCTTCACCTATTCGCAGGGGGTGTACCCTTTACTCCAGTATCATACCCAAAATGGCACAGCAGAAACCAATGCATAAATAAAAATCAAATGCATGTATAACATCAGCATGCCAAACAGGATAACTCTCTTGAAAATCTCAATACAGCCCGTCGGCAAAGTTGCATAAAACATGGCATCTATAGTCAGTAGGCAGTATGAATCAGTCAAAGATAGACCTATATGCAAGATTAGGTAGTACGTAGTAAGTAGAATAACTCGTACCTCTATGGCGAGTCCCCTTATCCTCAGTGAACCGTGGCTCAACAGGAATGGTTTCAAACTCACCAAAATCTTCTGTATCTGTGAAACAACACAAGGAATAAACTCCGTTAAGGTCCAATTCGTGTTTAGAAACGATATAAACTACGAACCGGGACGAAAACTGACCAAAATGACTCGGGTTGACTTTTGGTCAAAAGTCAAAGTCAACGGTAAAGTCAACGGTCAACAGTCAACGTCAATAGTCAAAGTCAACCATTGACTTTGACTGACGGTACCGGTTCGGGTCCAGACTTGTTCGGGTCGGACCGGTTCGGGTTAAGTTGAACCCCAATTGGTCGGGTCTGGTTCGGGTCCAACCAAGCCGGTTCGAGTTGGTCCGGGTCGGATCGGTTTGACTCGAACCAACCCGTTCCAACTAGGCTCGGGCTAGACCTGGCCTAAACTCAAATCGGATCGGACCAGGCGGGTTCGACCCGTAATGGGCTGGGTTGACCCACCCTGATGGGTCGGGTCAAACTCGGCCCGATGGACCCAAGTCGAACCCGGCCTAGAAGGCCAAAGGGCTTGGGTCCGGCCTGGCTCGAATCTGGGTCGGGCTGGGCCAAATCCAGTCGGTACCAACTCAGCCCTGGGCCAGAGTTAACTCGGCCCAAAGCCCGAGTTGACTCAGCCCACGGTCGAGTTGACTCGACCGTTGTTAGTGATTTTACACACTTACACGCAAGTGCACGTGTCGCTAACGAAGTAATAGAGTAAGTAGAGTATCGATTCCAC